>JALRMF010000369.1:0-47822 GCA_026120015.1 Dendrostoma leiphaemia | reverse complement strand
AGTATTAAATAAGCTTTTTAATATATATATATATATTAAGTGTAAATAAATAATATAATAAGGTAGAGATAAAATTATATTTAGCTCTACCTTATATAAAGAAAAAAAGACAAAGTCTCCTGCTTTGTATAGAGGATTTATATACGCGTTTTAGGCATATGTGACTGCGTGCCTGGTTTTGGTTTGCTAGACCACTCAGGTGGTCGGCACCGGCATTTCTACCAGCCTTTGTACAAAGCCGCAATGCCATTTATTCCAACAACGCAACAATTATCGTAACGTCCTGCCAGCCAAATCTATGCTCCATGAAGAATACGGGTAATTAGAAAAACTTCGACACAAAAGCATACCAATCCTGACAAACTCCATCCAATGCACACCCTTTCTAATTCCTTAGACCGCCTCCCGCCCCCCGCCCCCCCCCCCAACCCAGCACGACACCGCTCACATTTCCAGCTTGTCATTGACCTGAATCAACCCCGGCGCCGCAAGCGTGGCAGCAGGGAGATCATCAGGCGTCGAGAAGTTCCCACCGATCGTCAGCGCGGCGATGCTCAGGCCCTCCATGACGTTCTCGCTGAACGGGAACGTGGCGTTGAACGAGACCTCGGGCCCGTCCCAGCTGACGGCGGTGATGGGCTCGCTCACGGGCACGTTCTGGCCCGTGAGGTAGGTGACGAACAGGCCGCTGCCGTCGCCGCCCTGGTACTTGTCCCAGCCGGCGGCCGCGCCGGCCAGGTCCGCGCTGAACTCGAGCTCCTGGTCCGCGGGGCTGACGTCCGCGCCGCCGCCGCCCGAGAGCACGCTCAGGCCCGGGAAGACGGGGATGGGGATCTCCTCGGTGACGTTGAAGGGGCACTCGTCGACGAACCCCTGCAGCACCGAGAAGGCGAACGGCGCCACCGACGTCGTCAGGAAGGGCTTCTGGCTGGGCTTGTTGCCGAGCAGGCTGCGGAACCAGCCGTTCTGCTCGCCCTCCTGGCCGATGACGGACGCGACCGTCCGCACGGGCCCCGCGTCGCCGTTGGTCGCCAAGAGCTGCGAGGCGTCCTGCAGCGTGCCCAGGACCACCGAGGTGAAGGTCTCGGCGAGGGCGATGGCGGGCCGGATGCTGCTCGTGGGGAACTTGTACGAGCAAGGGGGAGGGGCGAAGGCGCCGAAGTGGTTCAGAACCCCGAGGGCGTTGATCGAGTGAAGCTCTTCTTGCTGTGGTGTCTATCAGCACGACTTGCTCACGAAAGGGAACAGGGAATAGTCTCTCTTCCTACGGCGGTGAGTGGCTTACAGCTTTTATCGTCTTCAGCACGCTGAGGACCTCCTTCTTCTCTTTGCCGTCCAGCTTGAAGCCCTCCGCATCGGCCGTGATGTTGTCGATCAGCGAGGCGAAGTAGGCGACCTCGAAGTTCTCGTTGAAGGCGATCAGCTGGAAGGTCGTCAAGCTGTCCGGGGCGAGCTTGGGTGGGGGTGGGGCATCAGAGACCTGCCCGTCGGCAACGGAGTCGATCGAGGCCAGTTGATCCGGGCTGGGGTTCGGGAAGCCATCGTCGGTGGGAGCACTGTAGCCTCGCCTGCTGGCAGGGGCAGCAGAGGCCAGGCCGACGACAGCCGCGGTGGTTGATATTATTTGCTGGAAACGCATCTTTGATGGTTGGAGGGGTGGGGGGGGGGGTGTGGCTGGTGGGTAGTGTCTAGATCTAAGAATTATGTGCAGGCTATGCTTGAACTTTGAAGACCAGATCAGATGGGTGAACAAAAGAGATGGATGGAATTGTGGATAGCAGATATCGCCATCCCAAGATCTGGAAAGGGCAAGACGTGGCACGGTATATGTAGTTGTTGAGCTTCCACAGCTGTCATCATGATCTTTGTTGCTCGCGCAACGGCCGGAATGCCGTGCAACCGTCATCTTTTGGTTCAATATGTTGGGATCCAGCGGCGAGATGCTAGGACCATTTTCCCATGACCACCACTACGCCTCGATGCACGCCGCATGCATCGAGCTGGCGCAACCGCTCCTGGAACCGCGGCCTTCCGTGCGGTCGCCTTGTGGTCGGGCAGTCATCATCAATCACCAAGGATAAGCAGGCAAGTTGGCGTTGACAGGCTTGAACGGGGCGGAGCACTACTACCGACCCGGATGCCTGGTCACAATACTTTACTTATTAGCTGCGTTCGTCCTGTCTCTAAAAATGGCCCTTGGCGCGCAAGCCTCCCCGGCGCTGAGGGAGGGTGGTGATTGGGCGGGGTGAGCCGCTGAATGCTGCCAGCCGCGGGGGTGGGCAGCTGCTGCGGTCCCCTGTGAGCTTTCACCTTATTAGCAACAGGACACATGCCGGGATGCCGAGTAAGCTGACCTGCGCTACCACTTCCTGGGACAGCTGCAGCTCGACCGTGGCTTGTTGGGCGGAAAGCTTCTCTTCCGGGCCTCTTTTTGTCTTCCCCTCCACGCGCTCATGTAAATGAGCTTCCTTCACGGGATCGAGGAGGAGCACGGGGATGGCCGCGTGTGGAGGTGACATCGCACGGCTGGGAAGATCCACAGAACAAGCTTTCTTGGAGCTAACGTGGCTGACGGTACGGTCTTCCGGATGCCGCATGGGGAAGCGTTGATCTTACCCAGACTTGCCTCTGCGGTGCAGATCGGTCATGTCTGTCAGATCTCATCTGCGTCCCTGGCAGATTGTTTTGAGACAAGCATTTCGGCGGCACACCCATTGCCGTCGCAGCTGCATTTCCGTCATCATCCATCCGCTACTAATTCTACAGCATCCTCGCCTTCACCGAGCAGCAGACGAGCACAGTGATGGTTCTTTGCGGTTCAGGTAAGCCCGCGGGATTCCTGCTCGTGACTTGAATTTTTATTTTATTTTATTTTATTTTTATTTTTTTAAAGCGGGAAAAGAGTTACCAGGCCTAGGCTGGCGCAGGCCCGGGAGCGCGAAGCCGGGCCGGATGCCAGCAGTTCCGCTGACAGCCATGCCTCCTCGTGCGTGCGTACTATATCATCCCGCAAGTTGATTTGTGATGACCCATCCATCTAAACATAGCACCCAAATCTCCAGTCCCAACTTGCGCAAAACAAGTCTCTTCGAGTCAAGCGAATCACACAAAAGTGTTCGCCGGCCGCGAAAGAACCTCACATGCGCCAGCCACCAACCGACCGCAATGCACAACCACCCATGCAGCCTAGGAACTCCCAAATTGACCCTTAATCCAACACGCATAGAGACTTCTCAGGCGTACCCAACACCTCGCGCCTTCGCTACTGCGTCTCCACTCCGTTCTGCTCATTCGTATAGAACGGCATGACCTGCGAGTCCTGCTTTGGGATCCCCGGCAGGTTCAGCCTCCGGTGCAGCTCCTTGGTGGCCTCCCGCAGGCTGTCCTCGAGGTCAAAGTTCCAGATGTGGCCCAGGCGCTCCGCCAGCTCCCCCTCCATGGCGGCAAAGTTCCGGCCGACGTCCCTGGTCAGCCACTCGTAAATGTTTCCCGCGCGGCGCGAGCTGCGGACGAGCCACTGCGTTCGCTGGCGCCGGTGTGCATCGTACACAGCGAACGCAACGTCGAGGTGCGCGGGCTCCTTGACCTGGGGGTCTGCCAGCAAGCTTGCCAGGAAGGCCGCGTCCTCGATGCAGAAGCCTGCGCCCGCGCCGTGGTGCGGGGACGTCGCGTGTGCTGCGTCGCCGACCAGGCAGACGCGGCCTTTGTAGTAGGTCGAGAGCGGGTGGTCGCCGAGATCGAAAATCGCCCACTGGTTGTTGTTGTCGTGTCAGCTATTCGGTCTGTATTCCTAAGCGCGTGTCCGTTGGGCTCACTCACCCTATCCAGTTTGTCCGCTGTGAGCTGTATGATGTTCTTGACGTTCTGACCAAACTCGCGGAAGTCGTCCAGCGCCTCGGCTTTGCTCGTAGGAAGCGTCAGCTTGCTGGCGCTCGGCCACATCTCTCGATCATTCGTTGCGAAGCAGACCACGTTCATCGTGGCTCCGTGCTCGACGGGGAAGGTCAGAACATGCCTGTTCAGGCCCATCTGTAGCATGACTGTCAGCGGGGTCTCAGTCCACCCCACCAGTACTCAGTGGCTTGTCAAAATCTGTACTTGCCCACAGGTGTGCATTCGCTGCCTTCTCCTCGCCCAAGACCTGAACGGCCTGGTCCATTGGTACCAAGCCTCTATAGGCGTACTTGTGCGTATAGACAGGCGTCGCCGCAGGATGTTCCTCTCCCACGAGGATGGCCCTCGTTCTCGACTTGATGCCATCGCAGCCAATGATTGCGTCTGCCTCGGCGACCGACCCGTCCTCGAACTTCATCAACATCTTACCAGAACCGATCCGATCATCCGAGATGTGACCCAACCTCTTGTGAAACTGGGCCACGTCCCTGGGCAGCAACTGGACCAACTCGTTCAGAAACCTGGCCCGATGCACCGCATTCTGACCGACGCCCGGATCGACCATCGAGAACAGCGGCTTCAGCCGATGGGCGGACTTCTGGGACATGCCGTCCATGAAGTCGAACCAGACGCCCTTTTTGCTCTCCCACTTATTCCGGGTGGACACCATGTTGAAGGCGCCCGGCACGCTGCGGTCGATATGCTCCATGGCCTTGACGGCATTGCGGGAGATGGACACGCCGGCGCCGATCTCGCCAAACTCGGCGGCCTGCTCGTAGATTGTGCATCTGATGTTTCGTCTATGGAGGGCGATAGCTAGCATGAGGCCTGTGATCCCACCGCCTATGATGGCGATCTCGAAAGGCTTCTTCTCCGCTGGAGTGGCCATTCCTGATCAAGCAGCGCAGCTTGCGCGGGAATTGGGCGGATATCTGTGCAGATCTGCACCAAGGTGTGTTGTAGGTCGTAGCAAGACGCCAGTTCCCGTAATGTTGTGGAAATGCTTGTCGGGAAGCTTTGATAAAATGCTGCTTGGTAGACCCAGATTCAGGTTGGTCAAGATTTGTGCGTGTGCGCGTGTGTGCGTGTGGCGTATGCTGGAACGGCAGGATGTCTGAGGTCTCTGGTCAGATGGTGTTGATTGACCTTTGAACAATTCTGGCCCGCCTGTCAACCTCGCCGCGTTCCCAAGGGATGCGTTGAATACCCGTCCTTTAGTAGCGGAGAGTTGTCCAGTATCTGTATCCATCGCGGACAAAGGTGCAGCATTCGACGCTGTCGCGACTGGAGTGACGTAATGGCAGGGAGAGCCATCCTCGGGCCCAGAACTTGGAGGGTCCTCCTCTATTGTGAACTAGCAGAGTCCACCATTCCAATTTCGATCCTCACGACAGCTCCGCCCGCACTTCGATCCTCTTCCCGTCGACATGCGGAGTCGAGACCAAGGTGGCGATCGGGCCACGATTGGCACCGGCATTCATAACCGCATTTTCATATGGCGTATGATCGATCTTGAGCCTCGAGATGAGGAGGGGCACCCCAGATCTCGCCGGGGCAAACTCTAATTCCGATAGGGTTAGGGTCTGCGGCATCCTATGTCCGATATTTTTGGACCTACAATAACGAGGACACCCCGCCGTCACAGCCCCCAAAACACAAGCAGCAGGCTCCGTCACATCACGGTTTGGATTTCCATCACTTGGACGTACGACAGTGCTCGCCGCTCAAATTTGAGAACGATTGCCCGAGTTGAACGATGAAACATATTTTTCGTCAAGTAGGCGCGCAGACATGCCTCGAATCTCTCGGAGCCTAGGATGATAGTAGTATACGGACGTTCCTGTTTGTGCAAAAGTCTATTGTTCAATTGCTGTTAACCGGCTAATATAGAGAGAGGAGGGGAGAGAGAGACAGAGATAGAGGGAGATAGACACAGAGGGAGAGAGAGAGAGTATGTGTGAGTGTGTGAGTGTGTGAGTGCGTGAGTGTGTGAGTGTATATAACTACTCTTTACAAAGGCAACTAGTCCTTGCAAAGAGTGTTAAGGAGCAAAGCACTTTGCAAAACCTCGTAATCTTGTTGCCAAGGCGGCTTTAATTCATGTGTGAAAGAAGCGGAGGACACAGGGGTAGGTAACCAAGACAGGTAGTTGACGTAGATCTGGTTGAAATACCTATACAAAACAGGGTCACTTTAATGTAGCGTGCCTTAACACCGTATCAGGCCTGATTACGATTTTGATTGGTTGTATACATCCTCAATGTCACTCATCGCTATTAAAAAAACAAAAAAACAGGGGTTCGTATTGTACATGGGATTTGCTAACTGTTAAATCATTCATTCCAGCACTTCCTGCGTCCTGTCCGGCCCGATTTCATATGTCACGTCGCACTTCTTTGCAGCAGGCCGAAGCTTCCCAGTTCTGAGCAAGCTTGCCAGGGCCAACCACACGAAAGATGACACTACGGACACATTTTCCAGAAGGAGGCGCCTAAGACCAATACAGGCCATGACAGAAACGGCGTTAATATCGTTGCTGCTGGCACCATTCAGCGGCTCCCCCCTTCCACATGAAGGAGACCATCTCTAAGACAACTACCTCTAATATAAAGGGGATCGGGTGATCTGTATCACGCATCGTCGGACAAGCCAAAACTGTGTCACAAAGCCATAGCGCTGATCACAGTTGCTGGCAGGCACAAGTCAAACGCTGCAGTGTGCGCTTCTTCTTGGCTGCAGCAGCCTGCCCAGGTGCTTATATCCCCAGATGTCCCCCCCCCCCCCCAGCTTGCGCCATACACGATGCGATGGCGACATGTAGCATCCCGCATGGCTAGAGACACGTTCGTGCTTCTTGCGGTTGACACTAGGCCCCGGAGACCACTCTCTGGTTGAGCCTTGGCCGTTTAGCGCACGCTCGGTGCAGATTCGATCAAGCACTGGCTGCAGATAACACTCTCGTCGTGGTGCAGACGACATCTGGAGGTGTGGATGTTGTGGCGATCTCCAAGGGCTGAAGTAGAGGGGTTGCACTCAGCCCGACTTCGTCGGATGAGGCCTTCGAGTGGATGAACTATATAACTCAGAAGTATTCACTTGCGTTTCGGAGTCAGCAAGACCGACAACAGAGGCCCTCGACCGCCGTGACGTCGAAAGGTCAAGATGCGGTCAAGCGGGAAGTGGTACCAGTGGTACTCTCCCGAGGACACACCGGAGGAGAGGAAATTGGTGCTGAAGTTGGATACCACGATCATTCCCTATGCCTTCGTCTTGTATTGGATCAAGTACATGGATCAGACCAACATCAGTAGGTCCAACGCCATCACACAACGCCCGGACCAACCTCCAGGCCGCTTTGGGCCTTTGGCTAAGATGCACCAGACAATGCCTACGCCTCGGGCATGTCGGCCGACCTCGGTTTCAACGGCAACCAGCTCGTGCAGTTCCAGACCGTCTTCTACATCGCCAACGTCGTCGGCCTCCTGCCCTTCATCTACCTCTTCCCCCGCGTGCCCATGCACATCCTGGTGCCCACCCCCGACCTCTGCTGGGGCATCTTCACCCTGCTGCAGTACCGCGCCCAGAGCTACGGCGAGGTCATGGCCTACCGCTTCATGGTCTCGCTCTTCGAGGCGTCCTACTTCCCCGGCGTGCACTTCGTCCTCGGCTCGTGGTACCGCAGCGACGAGGTCGGCAGGCGCGGCGGCATGTTCTACGCCGGCCTCACGCTGGGCACCCTGACCGCGAGTCTCCTGCAGGGCGCCGCCTCGAGATATCTGGACGGGCACTGCGGGCTGCCCGGTTGGCGGTGGCTGTTTATCATCAACGCCATCATCACTATTCCTCTTGCTCTGCTGGGATATTTCATCTGGCCCGGCACGCCCGCCAAGCCGAATCGTCTGGTCATCAAGGAGCACGAGCTGGAGCTGGCGAGGGTTCGCCTGGAGCGCCAGGGCCTCAGAGTGGAGAGTGCACCGTTCTCCTGGGCGCTCCTCGAACGAATCCTCAAGAACTACAAGTTCTGGGTCTTGGTCTTTTGGGATACGCTCTTTTTCAACTCCTCAGCCAACACTGCGGCATTCCTCCTCTGGATCAAGAGCCTCAAGCGATACAACACCGCGGCCATGAACAACCTCGCCGCCATCAGCCCTGCGCTGGGCATCTTCTTCGTCCTCTCCATCAACTTCTCGACGGACCTCTGCGTGTCTCGCCCGACCGCCATCACGATCGCCTCGGCGTTCAACTTCACGGCCCTGGTCATCCTGTCCGTGTGGGATGTGCCCGAGGCCGCGAAATGGTTCGCCTTTATCGTCACGTACTCCTCGGTGGCAGTGTCCTCAGTCATCTACGGCTGGGCCAACGCGATTCTGAAAGATCACGTCGAGGAGCGGGCGTTGACAATGACTCTTATGACAGCTGTGGCCACGGCGACGGCAGCATTCGTACCCAACTTGACATATCCGACCGTCGAGGCGCCGCGGTTTCCAAAGGGCTATCCTTACACTGCCACTATCGTTGTATTGTTGGTGATCACAACGTGGGTTGTGTCTCTGCTCTTTGGCGAAAATGGGTACGTTTACATTCTATCGGGGGAATATGCGGATGTGCCCATAAGCGGGTCATTTCTGACTTTGCCTTTAAGTGATGAACGGAGAAAGTCAAGTGCAGAGCCAGCAGAAGCCCAAGTCTTGCCTTCGGATCCGGAACGGCTTGGAAACAGTGAGCAGGTCGAGACTAAGGGCGTTCCCAATGAAGACGTCAAACTCAACCCGGTGTGATGTCCAGGAGATGGATTTCGAAAGTCAGCATTGTTACTCAACATCACCCAACAAAAGACGGGCGGGGCTTAAGGGAGAGTAGAGGCATGGGAGATGAAATTGGAAATGATCGAGGGCGTCCATCCAATCGACTTGAGACAAATCTCCTCACCCAGTTCTTATCCACACTGCAAAGAAGCGAATAGTTCTGGATGACGCACCTGGAAAGACATCAGACATCTGGAAAGAAGGAAAGACAGCCCAGTTGGTTTTCCATACGTGATGCTACCTAACAGTCTCTTTGACGTATTGAGTCCGAGGTCACTTTCTCGTTTCGGAATGCCTACCCAAGAACTAACGACTTTGCTCATCCACGAAGTTCCGTTCTCGTTCACCGCCTTGCTCAATGCAAGTTTATTGGGAAACAAGTCAGCCCACGTGAGACATCTGGAGCATGACATGGCTGGCAATGCAATCATTAAAGAGCAGGCTGTTTACCGGTGAAAAGTCGCCCGACACGTCAGAGCAGGACCCGTGGGGCATTGATGTGACATTATGTAGACGGCCCAACTCAGTGACTCTGGTTTGTTATGCATCTAGTCGACCAAGCCCCTTTTATCATATCAAGGGAGGCCGGACAGCGGACGGACAGGTGCGGAAGACGTACGTGAAGAGGGTTGTCCTGACCCTTGGTTCATGGCTACCAAATTGAAGTAATTTTCAAAGACTCCGCGACTCCTCGCTCATCTTTGTACGGATGCTGATAAAAGTCAACCGGGAAACGCCAGAGCCTACACCTTCGCCATAGCATGTGTCTCTGCCCCTGTGAGTGAGCCAGCATCAAAGACTTTGCACCTCCATGACCACACATGGGTCACCGTTCTCAAGGGTCTGGGCCACAACTCCACCAGTGTTTTCTCGACTCGCATGAACCACCTCGTCGCCGTCAGATGTCCCCCCATCCAACGACCTCCGCTGAGCCTGTATCATCTCCCCTATGCAGGCAACTCCGCCACGAAGTGAGCAGGCAACTCACTCGGACCCGCCTCGCCCTGTCCCTGACCGCGGCCCCATCCCTGCTCCATGATAGCCTCCATACGGCCCGGCGACACGGCCCTGGTACCACCGCCTCCTCCGCCTTGGCCCTCCAACTCCGAGGCCACAGACCACGGGCGGGCAGCCTTGCTCTCCAGCTCCGACACCGCGGACGGGTGCGGGCTGGACAGCCGCGAGACGTCCAGATTACCGACGGAGCCTCTACCATCACCTCCACCGTACGCGAGGCCGATGGCGTTGGAGTCTGCGCCTTGGCGGTCCCCGGCGGGAGGCGAGCCGTCGGCGGCATCCTTCTCGGCGGCGGCGTCGTTGTCGAGTGTGGCCTGCTTTGCGCGGCGGTGCCGCAGAAGGAGGTATGCGAGGAGCGCGAGGACGACCAGGCCACCGACGGAGGCGCCCACGGCGGTGCCGACAGTCGCGGGTGTGCTGAGACCCTGGGCGGGCTGACTCGCTTTGACCGTGGCGACGGCGGTGGGAGGTATGGCAGAGCCTGAAGTGGCCGGCTGCGATGCTGTAGACCCGCCAGAAGATGAGACTGTCACGGGCGTGGTGGTGGGGTAGTAGCCCGCCATGAACTGGATGCTCAGTCCGGTGGCGGTAGGCAGGCTCGCAGTCGCGTTGATAGTCGAGGATTGGTTCAGGGTTACGAGTCGGTCGTCTTTGTCCTCGGGGCACCAGCAAGGGCTAGGCTTCTCGAGGGTGTATGGAGCGTCGTCTTGCTCGCAAAGAAACCACTCGTTGCTCGTGCCATTGCAGTAGGCCATTCCAAGCCATGGATCCGCTGTGGCAGCGCTGTGTGTCAGTCAGGGGGCGTTAGGGTTGAGTTGGGGCTCGCCCATACTCACGTGCTTCGTGCGCGTCGCCACTGTAGTAGCCCTTGTCGGGGCAGACGGTAGAATTGTACGCCTCGTCAGTACAGCCAGTTACATATGTCGTCGTGTAGTGCTGGTTGAAGCAGACGCCACTCAAGAGGCATGTATCGCCGGCCTGGCAGCAGGAGACATCGCCGTAGAACGCATTACCGCAAGGTATCATGGCTATGCCAGCCTTGAAGCTCTTGCCACTGTAGCAGGTACCATTGGATATGTAGATGTTTGGCTGGCCAGCCACTCGATCCTCCGCCATCCCTGCGCGTGAGGTGAATTTGCTGTGATCAGTGTTGATTTTCATACGTTCATCGATGAGTCGACGTCTCGAGGTTGCGAGGCCTGGTTCCTGATGGCAAAATGCGCCACCAAGACGGTACCGTAGGGAGTTTTGACAAGAGGGAGATGATTGGTCTTGAGGTTAGAGGTGCAGGAATGAGAAACAAAGGTGTTGACAGGATTGCTAGCAACCTCGTCACAGATCTGGGCCCAACCTTGGAAGCTGGGGGATCTCGTCGTGGGTGAATGAAAGTCAGGGCAAAGGTCGGGATAAAAGAATTGCCCCACAGCATGCTGTGTGGATGTCCAAATAGTGTGACAAGATCTCTCCGAAAACTTGCACGGGCTGTCACCCCCTGTGGGAGAATGTCTTGGATGGCCAACAGCTTCACGGGTGTTTGCTGCCAGTGATAGGTCACACCAACAGCGACACGTCCCTTGCCAGTCTTGTAGGGCACGAGCACCAATGCTCGTCCGTTCGACGCAGGAGACGTATCAATCAGCAGCTGGGAAGACGGGTAGCTGCACCTTGTAGCAACCCGTGACGAGCTTGCTCAAATGTCCCCGGCTTTGCGTTGAGTTCTTCGGAACTGGACAAAAGACTTGGAGTTGTTGTCTGCCCGTCTCAGATACACAGAATATCCCATGTTCCATTCGTCTTGCCGAGCTATTTTCGCTCGTCTGCCCGCCATTCTCTTTTGGTCGCTGTCTCCCGAAAAGCAAGTGAACGCACAAAAGAGAACGTCCTTTCCGCTCCCAAGATCCTCGAAGTCAGCTTGGCTCCACAGTCCCGCCTGTTCGCAACCCTCGGCAACGACGCTCCTTTCAGAGTCCGTCTCTGTCCCATATCATACACGTTGTTCTCAAGTCCACCCTGTGTCTTCTCATCTCTTACCCAGTGCCCGTACTCTCAGGCGCTGTTGTCTCTGTCTTGGCATTCCTACCCACCAACCATACATGCTCGTGGTACATTTGACGAGCTCAATTATAACACTGCATGACGCAGAGCTGGCAGGCGGGTGCAGGTGGTCGCCCCGATGACGAGGCTAATCCTTGAGGAGGACACAACTGATGACCACGTCCGGGTCGAAGCCTCCAGAGCTGAGTTTGGATCGCGTTGGAGCAGAGAGCCGGCAGACTCCTTGAAGGCTGGCCTCGAACACACAACGATTGAGGCTAATGGGGATGATCCGAGCGAAGGTCATAGAAGCAGGAGGAAGGCGATTGGACGATGAGACTGATGATCCACCGTCAGGTATATACGACAATCGCTTTGCTCACTCATATCAAAACGCACTTCCGGCAAAGTGCTTCGCAAGGAAGGCGGAACAAAGATCCTGCCTGCGAACTTCACGAATTCTTGCCTTGGACCAAATTCATCACCAGGGAATGAGACCTGAAAGCCGCCGAAAGGGCGGCTCTTGACACGCAACACATCACCAACGGAGGCCACCAATCTTTTCAACATGAATAATTTGACACCAACTATCAACCGCAATGTGGGAAGAAAGAAATACAAATAGCCCTAGCCCCGACGATCCTACTCGATCGGCCATCGTCACCGGAACACCACGGTATGAATCCGATCCAGTCCATCCCGCTCTCGAGTCTCGCCTTTTTTGTAGTTGGTATGATTGGTCATTCATCGGATCAGGACAAGCCCTCAGCTTTCGACACAAGGAAAAGAGATAATTTGCTGTAATGCGTAGGAGTTTGTCGTCGGGCCAGTGGAATCAGGATGTGTTTTTGCCTTTTTCCTGTATGTATTTTCTGCAGTCGAGAGTAAAAAAAAAAATTGAGATCGGTGCCCACATTGGTTGGTGATGGTGGTGGTGTGGTGTGTTTCGGAAAAAGGAAATGAGAATGTGTGGCGCGGTCGAGCGCCATGAACGAGCAGCGCGCGAAAAGCAATTAGACTATCTCATGCGATATATGAACCGAGTCCGGAATGTGACAGGCCGTGTTGTGAGCATATCCCCGCCACAAACAAGCATTATACTAAAAACCCCTGAAGAAAACCCCCGTGAGCACCAAGTTCAAAGTCAAAACGAGCCCGGTCCCAAAAAGAAACTGAGGTGGTGAGGAGAGAGAGAGCACTGAGAGTTCAGGTGCGGCTCCGCATCCAGAAGCGGTGCCTTCGCTGCAGGAAAGAACTGATTGGCGCGGTGAGCGGACTGGACAAGTCTCGTCTCATCTCGTGATGCGTGTCGATGTGTGGAAGAAGAGAGGGATGATGCGGGAGGTGTCTCCGTGGGCTGGCGGAGTGGATCCAGGATGATCACCTAAGAATACATGGAAAATTTTGGGTATCGACAAGAAAGTGTTGGCGCTGTGTCAACAAGAGCAGCCGGCGCGAGAACCTCGAATTTACTCTGGACAATCGGAGCCCCTTGAGTCTTTGGAGGACATGTTGGATTTGGGCGAGAAATCCAGTACTTTGCTGTCGGAGTTGGAAACTCGTCAAGTCTCAATGCCCTCAGTGTCCATGAAGGCCCCGGTTGCGGAGAAGTCGAATCCGCCATCGGCACCTTCGTTATCATGTAGGAATGAGTCAAAATCGAAGTCATTCAAAACATCACTCGTGGCCAATGGGTTTGCAAAGTCCAGAGATCCAAAGTCTCCCTACGAGCCAAGTGTTAATTGCCATCCAAAGTACGAATCGACACAGTAGTGAGGATACTGACCATGTTGTCCATGTTGAAGTTTTGACTTGGGTCGGGTGGCGGGACCATAGGGGCAGGGGCCTGCTGGGGAACGGGCGCAGGGGCCTGGCCATTGGGCATCGCCTGGTTGGGACCAGCATTTGGCCTGTTGAGGTTCTGCTGCGGGTTGACCGGCGTGATCGGGGTCGCGGGCGTTGCCTCTGACTCTGCGGCAGGCTCTGCGACTGGTGTCGCTCCAGCAGCATTGAGATTCGTGTTGGACTTCTTCTGATTGGCGCGCTTTTGTTTAGAGAAGGGTTACTACACACAGACGGGCACGCAGAAGGGGACAAATATCGATCTCACCTTGTCCTTGGCATTCTTCGTATCCTTCTTCTTGGGGGCGGCCTTGTTTTGCTGGGACGGAGTAGGTGGTGCAGCGTTGGTGACCTGTGGCGACGACGTGTTGCGCGCGTTGGCAGCAGCAGCGGCAGCGGCAGGCTGGGCTGGCGGTGGCATCGCCGCATTCGGTTGGCGAGGAGTGCCCTGAACTTGCTGGGGAGTCTGAGCTTGAGGCACCATCTGCTGGCCATTCGGCCCGGCAGGACCACCCTGCTGCTGTTGCCACTGCATCTGCTGACCTGGAGGGCCCGCCATCTGCCCCTGTTGACGAGCAGCCATCATCTGCTGCTGCTGCTGCGGGTTCATTGGTCCGTTGAATGGTGGCTGCGGATGCGAGCTCGGCGGGCGCATGCCGTTCATCTGAGGACCACCGGGCATGTTGGGAGAGGGAGCGATGCCATTCATGTTTTCTTTGAAGAAGTGAGGAGCCTGGTTGGGGTCCATCTGGTTACCGCCCATGAACATGGCGTTGGGCGATCCACGGGACTGCCCGCCCTCAGCCATCGGTGAGCCCACACCAGCCGGGTTCATCTGCTGGGGTCCCCGCTTCATGTCTGTGGGGTTGGGTGACGCTCCGGGCCGAGCACCTTGAGGCGAGGTGCCTTGGAATGGAGCAGCAGCTCCGGGAGGACCGCCGGGCCCACCGGGGCCACCGGGGCCACCGGGTCCTTCCCGCGGCATTTGAATGTTGTTACCACCGTCCCCTTGTTCTTGACGAGCCATCATGAGTCGCTTCTTGTTTTGCTGCTCGAGAAGCATGAGTTGCATCTGGTAGTCCTGGAGGGCATGGTTACTGCCACCAGGTTGCTGACCAGCACCTGGACCGGTGCCAGGTCTTATGCCACCGGGACCACCCATGCCCTCAGCGTTGTAGAAGTTATTGATGGCGGCAGCTCCGTCGGGTCCTTGGGGAACCATGGGGGAACCTTGGCCAGGGGGGCCGTTGGCATTCGGCATTTGGCCGTTCTTGGGCATCTGCTGACTCTGCTGTTGCTGCAGATTTTGAGCGTAAGTCTGAATGGTCTTCTGTTGAACGGCTGGGGATTGATTCTGAAAGGTGGCAAACTGTTCTGGTTTCAGTGATGACGGGTCTATGCCATTGTGCAGGAGTAGTTGCATGGTCTGTTGGTTCGAGCTTGAAGGGTCGTTTCCTACCTGCTGGCCTGGCATTCCTTGCCCTGCAGGGCCGGGTCGCCCATTGGGCATCATGCCTGCTTGGGCGGGGTTGAAGGGAGCGCCGCCGTCAAGGCGAGGTCGTTTCGACGGTGATGGGGCGTTGTCAGCTGAGCCTGGGGACGACTGGCGCGCACGATTACCATCCATGTCCGAAGGGTCTCGCTGCATCTGGCCCTGCTTCTGTTGTTGCTGCTGGATCATCTGCATCATCTGGGGGCTACAGGTGGTACGACGTCAGCGTGCAATTCTTCTGAGCAAACGACTAATTCTTAAGATGGGATGCTTACTTGTTCTGGTTGTTGGCCATGGCTCTCTGAGCAATGCTGTTTGGCTGCTTCATGGCCATGTTCATGCCCCCAGTTTGCTGCATGCGCATCATGTGAAGCTGCTGCTGTTGAGAGGTCATATCCGGGCGCAAGTTGCGCAACATCTCCTGTTGCTGGTTCTGTCGAAGGCGAGATTGATTCTACGCGGACTGTTAGCTAACATCCCGCCGATGCGACGCTAGCCGTGGCGGAGTGGGTGATGATACATACCTGAGTGTGATTCATGTATGAATTGACCTGAACATTGCCACTCTTGCCCTTCTGGGCGTTGAACATGTCCCAGAACAGGCAGAACCATTCGTACAGAAAAGGATTGTCCATACTAGGATTCGGAATGGAAGGCTGAGGCAGACCCTCGGGACCCTTGGTGTCGATACCGTCCTTAGTGTCCACGTCCATGGACTCGCCCATACCGTTGCCGATGATGTTTCCGTTGTCGTCGCGACGGACATTGGGGCCATCCTGAACCTTGATCTGAGGGTCGGAGCTCAGCAGTGCGCGCGCACAGTCGTACATCTCATTGCGCAAAAAATATTCGTAAATGTAAGTGTTGAGCAGATGCTTGTTGGCCTCGTTGATCTGCTGAGGTCGGGGCCCCGCCGGAGGTGCGACGCCACCGTTGGCCATCATCGGCATGGCAGGGCCGACGGGGGGTCCCGGAACCATGGGCATATTGGTCATATTGACGTTATTCATGGTGTCGAAAATGGGTTTCTGCGAACGCAGAACGAGTCTGCCGCAGCGGAGGAGTTGGCTGGAGTCAGGAGGGTTCAGCTGTGTCGAGATCAGATGGCAGAAGACGCTTTGGTTTTAGCGGCCAGTCTCGATTGCGCTGGCTCGCGGAGGCGCGGTGTTAAGACCGATGAAGCGGGCGGTGTCGGGAACAAGAATCGAGCCAGCTCTTCAGAATTTCGGTCGGAGGTTTCGAGATGATGCGCGCGTCCCGACGACGTCTGACTGGTAATAATGAGGAGATAAGAGAAATAAGCAAAGCGGGAAAAAAGGTGGCGATTGATGCTTGGGTAATGTCAGCGGCGAGTAGTGCACGATAGCTGTACAGGAGTCGTCGCGGTAACAGTCAGAGGAAATTAGGCTGGCGATGGCGTCCTGAAACGCGTTGGCCGGATGGGATCTCGACAGTCGGTCGGCCAGTCAATTTGGTCGGACGACGTGCCCAGATTTCAACTCGGAATCTGAGTGCGGAGCGCAATACGGTGTGGCATGCGCTGTCGCGATCGAGTCGGACGGCCGGCAGTAGACCAGACAGGATCGACGAGGTTGTCGAAGTGGACACTGTCGGAAGGAGGATGTGAGTCGGGTCGGGATGGGTGAACAGATCAGGTCAGGTTTGTCAGGTCGGGTTGGGGGTGGCAGGTTTGGCTGGTTTAGTTTAGGTCGGGGTTGGGTTGGGTTTGGACTGTGGGACTAGAGGACCTGAGCGAATGAGGTGAAGGAGGCTGGCCACCGTGGTGGACGTGGTGGGAGTTGTGGAGAGCAGCCGTGTGCTGGCTTTCACCGTCGGATTGCAGTGCGTTCCAGGGCTGCGGGTTGCAGTGCGGAGGGCGCGCTGGGTGCTGGAAGCTGAGTGCAGCTGCAAATTTTCAGTTGATTTGGGGTCGGTCGGAGTGAGACGGGACAGCCTTTCCAGGACTAGGAAGTGGGAAGGCAGCTTGCTCGAGTGCAGCGCAGCGCAGCGCAGCCCCAATGTGGAGCTCCAGGGTCTCAAGTGCCCTTCAAGGCTTCCTGGCCGGGGTAAGCACGGCACGCAGGCTCCTGAGCAGGTAAGGCAGGCAGATGGCAGCCGCCGCGGTAGAGTCCGCAGAATAAAGTAGGGGAGGGGTTCTGCTGCTGCTTCCTTGCCTTTTGATGTCGCCTCGCAAGGGTTTAACTCCTGTCGCAATTGATCAACATCAGATTGAATCTGCTGGTCATCGATGCTTTTGCGACGACGTAAGGGATCATTCCGCAAATTGTGTGAGGGTTCGCAACAAGCAGATGCACGATGGGGGGAAAAAGCGAAGGGGGAGGGGGAGCGAAGGTCGATTTTGCGGGTCAGGCCAGGTAAAGTAATGTAGAATTAAAAGGGACGAGGAAGTGGGAGAGAAGATCTTGGGGCTCTCTAGCTTAGAAGGTGGGTGGGAGCGGCGAGGGGTCTGATCTTGGAGCACTGCAGCAGGTGAGGTGACGCTTGTGCCTGAGGCTCAAGCCTGGAGCTAAGCCTGGCCTCTGATTGGATGCGATGACCTGCCAGCGTTTCATGAGTCGCGCTTGAGGGCTCCCGTCTTAAGTCTCCACCGCCACGGCATGGGGGAGATATTCGGACTGCGGACAGTTCCCTAGTCTTGAGACTTGGATTGACGAGAGTGACGGTCTGAATCATAGCTGCTACTTGGCAAGGCCCGAAGCAATACCCAGCTTGTCTTTGAGTACTATTCACCACAACCACAGTACTTTCCACGCTCACAACTAAAACACCTGGCCTTGTCCAGAGACCAGAGTCAGCGGCCTAGAGAATGTCTTGCACTACAAGCTTGAGTCACACGAGGAACGGAAAATGAATACACATTCAACCTTGTCACGCATACTAGAAACAAAAGACGAACCAAATACTCCTCATATCGTCCGCCAACGTACAGACTGACCTTCCAAACTTGTTCTTACATCTCCACCAAAGGGCTGGCAGCCTCAGTGCCCTGTCCAGCAACTCCCATTCCCGCCTCAAAGGCCTCGCTCTGCTCGCTCAAGACCGAACTTGCGCGCTTGAAATTGGTTCGCAGGAGGCGGCCTCGGACCGCAGCATCGTCCATTCACACCAAGAGGGCTAGCCTTGGTCTGCCCAGTCCGCAGCATTTCCAAATCGAGAAGTTCCGTTCACTTATTTGGTGTTATGCCATCAAAGTCTCTCCTACCCTCCTCAAGAGCGTCGCCATCGTTCTTCAGCCACGTGGTCTCGTCCGCAATGTACGGTGTCGCTCGAGTGATGCACAGCTTACAGTCGGGGAATAAAGGGTTTGCCTAGTGGGCTGCGGCTGCGAAGGTGTCTCCTGAATCGTTGTTGCAGACTCGTGGCGATTGGCGATCTGAGAATGGTAAGTTGACGTCAGTTCGAACTTCCGCACCAGTGCCGAACACTTCAAGGATTGTTTTCTACGTGTTCCTTCCATGTACGAGTCGATTTACGATGTGGAAAATGCAGACAAATTTTCTCAGGGTGGGTGTCGACTGTCAAGGTTCGGAAAGACGGATGGTAGTAGGTATGGCTATGGCCTGGCGTTGTCCACACCATGTACTTAGATAATGATGGTCTTCGTGCTGCGCTTCCAATATGGACACTTTGCTACCACGGCACTCACATCTGAGTCAGAAAATTTATTGACTTCTAAAGACCAGTCTCCAATTATGGCTGCAAGCAGCTGCGCCCTGGCGTGTCTGCTGCTACGGTTCTTGTTCAGAGCAGATGCACTCACTACATTTGCAGCACATCACATTCGATCGTCTTGGCACAAATTGCGAGAATTCGATTCAGATCATTCGGCAAATTTGTCCTGGAGAAACGATTCTCTGGATGACACATGATACATGATGTCGCTCGAGATGACCTCAAGTGTGATGAAGAATTCATCAAGCACTCACCTATTCGACCCTTGGAGGTCAGACGAGTCCCGGAAGTATCTCGTGGGTAAGGGGAGTTGGCAAACAGGTGCGCCGCACGTGGCTTGAAGCTCTTAAGACGGGACCCCTCCGGAACATTGCAAGATGAGATGGGGTCGAGATTGGGGAAGCTTGCCTGCTGCCCAGCATGTCAGGCATCCTTGCGTCATTAGGCCGCAGTCTAGTCAGAGCCATGACCCTCTCCCACTGTGCTAGGGTCGGCGAAGCCCATGCGTCGTCTGTATAGGTCCTGCGCGCAGAAGCCCTTCATCATCAGTTGGCTTTTGTTGTTCAATAGTCCGTTTGATAGAGCAGTCGGTGCTGCCAACTGTCTTGGATTTGTACGGCTTCAAATGATTCTCCTTGTCCTCATAACTCTCCGTGGGAAATTAACCCTATCGTACCACGAAGGGCCCATAGTTACCAGCAGTTGACCGCGTGAGCAGATCTCCGACTCAGGACGAACCGGACGGGATCACGCCTGGCACGCGGCGTGATTTAGAGAACTCCCCTCGGTGTGATTCTGTCACCTGGTCGGATGTCGGCAAGGGTGGCAATCAAACAGGCGATATTGCTTTTCTCCCACTGGAGCCGGAGTTTCCTAATATGCCCTTGATGTGTGAACGAGAATCCGCCTTCGATGAGGCTCAAATGCGTTGGTCAGCAGTTGGCAGCTTATGTCGGCATCAACGGACACAGAGAATTCCCACAGGATGCCCGGCCAGAAAACTTGTGCCCGAACCCGGTGCCATCTCTTCAGGCGTCCGCTGGGCGAAACCGTCTTTTGCCTCACCATGAACGAATTTCGCAGACATAGGTGCAGTTTGACATGTACAAGTCTCTACCCTGACGTGCAGATCCATAATGATGTTGTATGTGGATCCCCCCCCCCAGTCTGGCGCTTGCTGCAACTCAAGGGTCCCGTTTGTCGCTTCTCTCTCTCACTCACTCTGTCCTCCACGCCCGCTGTCTGCGGAGCGCCACCGCCACCAACGAATACTCGGGACCCTTTTCAATGTTCCCCTGACAGCTGCAAGTTAGCCCACTCCCTTCCTGAAACGAAACAACTGGGCCAGTGTACCTTGCATTAGACCATGTGTAGCCTCTCCACAAAATGAACCAAGAATGCAGAAAGCAAAGACTCAAATATTCCACACTATCAAACATAAGATGCAGCTCTGATAAAGAAGGGCAGTTCGTAGACCAAAGACTAAGCACTAGACTGATGACATTATCTTTGTCTTCCAAACGCCTGTCATCAGAACCCACAGCAGCATGCAAGGCATCACTGGCACCTCTACTCCTACATCCCCGTCCTCACCCCTGCCAGGCATGCTGCAATATTTTCTCTCTCCTGCACGACCGCGCCCGCGTTCCGCCCTCAGCCCTACCGCAACGCCGCCGTACAGTAAGCTTACCCACTTTGTTCAGCCTTACACCGGTGACGAAGTTGAGAGCCCAGATTCTTGAAATGCCATAGTAACTCCACATAGACCGATGCGACCGGTCAGGCTGCGTGTTTGAGTGAGTAATTTCCGGGGTGGTGACATACATTTTTCGACCGATCCACCCCCCTAAACCTTCTCTTCGGAGACAATTAAAAGAAGCCTCACCGACGGAGCAACCTCGTCGGTGCGTCCCGCAGCGGCACCCGTCGCGGAAACAAGGAACATGGGCGCAGGCGTTGACCGACCGACCGACCGACTGACTGACTGACTGACTGACTATACCTCACATGATGGAAATGGAAAAACATAATGGAAAAAGCAACGCAGTGGCATAAGACCCGACAGCAAAAGTCCGGAACGCCATGACATGGGGGAAAAAAGAAAGGCTTTCCGAGACAGACAGCCAACAACACGGCCGGCCCAGCGCGCTGGGAACCAACCAGCCTCAACCTATGGTTGACGTGGTCCCCGCCCGAACAAGGCCGTGTAATCAAGCTTCGCTAGATGTCTTGACTGCTCGCATTAAGATCTAGGATATCTGAGATTCTGCACGCCGTCAAGACTTGTTGTCTCGGACAGAGGCTCGACAAAGAAATTGTGTGCGCGGCGGCTCGCTGAGACATTTCACAACGGTCTGTTCCTTAATTCTCACACAAAGTCCCCCATTTCAGGTCCATCACAGGCGAAGCCCCAACGGCATGCACTCTTGATTCGACCGCGACGCTGCTGTGGCCAGATAGGAACTGCATCTCGGGTTGTCCAGTATATGTCTGCCCGAACCTATAGCGAAAGCCAGCCTCTTTGAGCGATGACACGGCGAAGCATGATCATTTCGGCGCCAAGATGTGTACAAAAGAAGCGAGACGTGCCCCAACATTTTCTGGGAACAATATCATTTCCGCGCGGCTTCCTTCGTGGCACTTCGCGGCCGTCTATTGTTCTGCTCTATCGCAGTAGCATCTAGATAATGATCTGACAGACCTTTCCGGAGAACATACTCCAAATATCCCGGCCTGTTACAGCCGCTGCGAGTGACAGCTCGACCCTGATGATTCATGCAGGCACTCTTTCAACCCTGACTCCGATGCGTGCGTGCCGTCAACAGTATAGTAGTATGCGGCCGTCACTGCGGTTCAGCTTGCACTGCCCTTGTATGTGAGCCCTCCAATCGATGCATCGCCCCTAGTCCAGAGGGGAGATCAGTCATCCTCCGGTGGCAACTCGTCGTCGATGTATCGGATCAGCGATATGCGCATCTCGGTAGTGTCGTTTCCCCTCAGCACGTCGCTGATGAAATGTGCCTCAACCTGCATCTGCACCATCTCGAGCGCGCCTCGGAGCACACCGCAGAAGATGTTGGAATACCAGAGCTCGTCTTGTGATCGACCATCATCCGGCAGCTCGACAAAATCCGCGAGAGGGTTTTCTTCAAAGACTAGCGAGAATTGTTTGCTGTCGCTCGTCCAGTTCGTTATGGTGGGCGTGATGTTGAGGAAGATCTTGAAGCCGACCTGCAAGTAGAGCAGCGTTTAGCCATGATTCTCCGTACACTCCCAGTGAAGGGGTGAGCCCCAAATGAGTTGGCCCATTATGCGCACCTTTGAAATCATCTCAGCCGTCTCTCTGAAGTTGGCGCAACGTTTCATGGTGTTCGACTTGGCCAGGTAGTCCTCGATCAGCCGCAGACCGATGTTGTAGCCCATCTTGTCTAATTGCTTGTTGACCTCCACATAGTCACTGTCAAAGTCCTTGCACAACTGAGCCACGATGGTTCCGTACGTGAGCACGACGAGCTCTGAGTTAACCTTATCAATTCGCGTCCTTTCGATCGTCAGTCAAGCGTTGTCGGAACAGTGAGCTGGGAGTGTCATCGGAAGGAGGGGGGGATGAGGGCGGGCTCGCCATGCAACGCTTACTTCCATATCCTGTGACAGCATTAGCAACCAAAACACGTCAGATGGGACAAGGCCGCAGAGGGAATGAGAGGCAGGGCACGTACTCTTCGCCCACCCGGGCAGCCTTGCTTGCGGACATGGTGAGGGCAGCGGTGTCAGCAGCTCGAAGCGAGCTTTGCTGCGATCAATGCTCAATCATGTGACCTTTCAATCCCCAAGACGAACAAGATAGAAGGCCAGGAATGTGTTGAAAAGGTTGTTTGAAGAGGTTCCCTTTGTATGCAGACGACGTTCGGTGAAGGAAGGCCTCAAAGGCGAGCGTGCATCATGGTGGGGACGACTGTGGCAGTCAGCGGCAGGCACAGCCCAGGTACTCGGAAAGAAAGCTCGGACCACATCGCGACCGAGCTACAAAATTCCCAGGCCGCGAACTGGCTGATGCAGCCGGGAGTTGGTGACGCGCTTTGACCTTCACAATTACTGGCTGGATTTCTGTCCCAAGGTGCACGTATTGCAGTTTTCAGGCCCCATCGTCGACCCATTATCACCCAGCAAGCAGCAGACATGTCAGCCGAAAAGCGGCCAGCGTCAGGCGAGCCCGAGGGCCAGTTGGTGGTGAAGCGCCAGAATCTGGGTGAGAGAGCCCTTGCGCGAGCCAACGCGTCTGGGTCTGGCGCGTTGGTGCAGTCGGTATGTCGTCTTACTGTTGTGGCTGACTTTGATCGAGTCTAACCCTCACAGGCACCGCGAACGAGCGGTCTCCAGGCTCCGGTGATGGAGCTTTCTGGGCACTATGGGGAGATCTTCACGGCCAAGTTCGACCCAGCCGGCAACCTCATTGCCTCTGGTGGCATGGACAGAGGCATCAGTAAGCTCTTCCCGACCGGGCTAAGCGAAAACGAGGATACGGGCTGACAGCTGCAGTGCTATGGCGAACCTACGGTGATTGCGAGAATTACGGTGTTCTGAACGGCCACCGCGGTGCGGTCCTCGACCTCCAGTGGTCACGCGACTCCGACATACTCTTTTCCGCGTCCGCCGACATGCACCTCGCGAGCTGGGACCTGACGTCCGGTCAGCGGATACGGCGTTACGTGGGACACGAAGAGGTCATCAACACAATGGACATAAGCAGGCGCGGCGAGGAGACCCTCATCAGCGGAAGCGACGATGGCACGATAGGGATCTGGGATCCGAGGACGAAGAACGCCGCCGATTACATCGAGACGCAGTTCCCCATCACGGCGGTTGCAATATCCGAGGCGGGTAACGAGATCTACTCTGGTGGCATCGACAATGATATCAAGGTGTGGGACATTCGCAAGAAGGGCGTCGTATACTCGATGCTGGGCCACCAGGACACCGTCACGACGCTCAGGGTGTCGCCTGACTCTCAAAGTCTCCTGTCCTACTCGATGGATTCAACAGCGCGAACGTGGGATATTCGCCCATTTGCTCCGGCTGAACGAGCCATCCGTACCTTTGACGGCGCGCCGATTGGTCTGGAGAAGAACTTGATCTCAGGCAGTTGGGACACAGACGGAAAGAAAATTGCTGTAGGCGCCGGGGACGGCACCGTCGTCATCTGGTCCAGCGATAACGGCAAGCTGCTGTATAAGCTGCCGGGGCACAAGGGCACGGTCAACGTCGCAGAGTTCTCGCCTAGCAAGGACCCAATTATCCTCTCCGCGTCCTCAGATCGGACAATGCTCCTGGGCGAGTTGAGATGATCTTCGAGTGTGTCTGCCTGCCTGGGGCGGGGAAACAAATTCATTGGTTGCGCGATGATCAGCGGAAGCTTGAGAGGGACTCTGGCGGCGTCTGTTTCCTTTCTGGCTCATCGCGGGCTTGTGAAGTCGCTGGACACGAGGCTTGACCACACCGGCTTCAGGTATGCGAGAAGCATTTCGCCATGGCCTAGTAACTGGGGCGTCCAAGACTGAGCCATGCGTTGGTCATACTTCTCATGGTGCAGATCACCGGACTGGTCGTGTCGCCCAGCCGGGCCCAGCCGGCAACGCGCTCGAACTGCACTCACCGAGTAAATTCTACACTGTATATGGTTGCGGGGTGCTGGGGAGGGGGTTGCCTGCTGTCACCTCACTGACAGCGTGTGGGCCGTGAGAGCTAACGAGTCAAATTCGTGCGGCGCTGTGATTCATCCTAGGCGACACTTGAAACTCCGCGATAAGGCTGGACCACGTGCATCGTTTCTGGTTGAGAATCACAAAGAAAACGCCCCAGGCTCGACCGTGTCTCCCAACAGATATTCGGGAGTCGTTCATCTTGATTACGCACTCTTGAAACTCGGACGTTCGTTCGTCGCGAGACCGAGCAAAAGAAAACAATCACGACGCACGGTTCTGTGGTTTTGTAGGGTGGTAATATCATCGCATCTACCTAGCTACAAGATAGTGTGACGACTTGTAATAGCACCACCTCCTCTCAATACCACGACCCAAATATCCGGGTCAGTATCTAACATTTCCGAGATTCGCTGAAGATCGCTGTTATGATTGGCAAGTTAGTAGGTATAGGAGGTGTCCTATTAGTCTGGAAAAAACGGTTCCCCCAAAGGTTGGGCTCCTGTCAGACACTCCCAAGGATGCTCGACCATGCAAAGACAGGACCAAACCATCAAAATGTGAAGGAACCGCGGATCAACCGCGACCCGCAACCCGCAACCCGTAGTGCTGGACTTGGCGATAGCGAGATCGAAGGCCGAGTCTGCTGGAGACTTGTGGGGTTTCTGCCACGATTGGATGAAGCGCGAAGGGACAGACCAGATGAAACCGCAAAGCAAGAATTGGCTGCCCCTGCGTGTGCCCCTTCGCACCACCCACCGGCCCCTGGAGTCAATGCACGCTACATGGTCACTCAGGCTCGTCCAATCCTGCAAGGGCTAAGTCCAAACACTTGTGCCGCACCACCAATAATGAGCGGTTCCTAGAGCCCCACAGGGCCCGTGAGGGTGTTTCTCTTGGGTGCCCTGGGTCGCGTCGAAGTACAATGTGGGAATCCGGGGTTGATGGCGCAGAAGGCTGAAGAGAGCGAGGGCTTCAGCTTCATGCCGTCGTGCCGGGGATTGCGACCAACGCAATACTGTTGTCTGTGTAGCTGTGTGTGTGCACGACAGGAAATACGCGCTGGGTAGTCTGATCGGGGATTAGTAGTAGTGAGAGTGCGGAGGTCCAAAAGATTGTTATTCGGAAGACCGCGACGCGTGAAGTATATCGGGATGGGACGAGGCAGGACGAGGCAGGACGAGGCAGGAAAGCGCGCGACTGGATGAGCTGAAGAGACAACACGAAGTTTCACGAGCAAATTTGAGTTGGAGCGAAAGTCATCCGTAGAGTCTCGCGCAGACAAAGACTATGCTTACGACGACGATAGAACACCACGATCTTTGTGGTCCTACTAGTTTTGAGACTTGTTGGACGATGATATCTTTTCGCAACCCCCGTCCCTCTTTGTTTGGAGGACACCTGTGGATACCAGAGTACTGTAGTAGACAGTCAAAACAGCAGCTGGGAGCGAGAGTGTTTTACGAGCGAGTGGACCCCTAAGTGTACGTCGTCAACCCGCAAGTCCCGCCCAGTTCCAAAGGTTACGAGCTCGGTTGCAGGTGCTCGAATGCGGCCAAGGGCGGCTTCAGACCCCTGCCCTTGGCGCTGTACGTACTCCTTCCTCCCCGGTCACCAGCCTGGCACCCCTGGAGGATCCTCTCAGATCCAATTAACCGGGGTACTGCAACCTGCCCGGCGCTGCACACCTGCGTCTTGTTGCCGTCGTCGACGTTCAACCTCGAGCCTTAATCACAAATCATTTCCCAGTCGTCACGATCTCTCTCGACGTGTGGATTTTCCGAGGTTGACCACCCTCCTCTCTGTGGTAGACGGTCCGTCATGTCGATCACCAACCCCCTCTGGTTCTTTTCATAGTTCTGGAGTCCTTCCTGCATCATCACGGCCTGCAATTCGTCCGCCCGCGGCTTCGTGCATTGTTGGTTGTTGTCCTGCGCTTGTCTTGCCAGGGGCCGAATCGTTGGCCACCACAGACCCGTTATTACTTGTCGCTTCTCCGTGGGAAATACGACAGCTTCTTTGAAACAGGCTCTGGGAGCCAGCTTTTTTTTCTTCTTCCCTCTTCCATTCTTTCAATCCTTTCGACTCGTCTCCAGAGCGTGGACGTCGAGGACGTGAGTGATCACGGAGATTGAAGTCGGCGCCGCGGACGACCACCCACCAGCCCCCTTCATTTATCGACCTCAGCTATACCCCCGGATTTAATACACCACCACCACACGTCACCCAAATTTTATTCAGTGGCCTTCCCTTGCGTGCCATGGTCATAGGGCACCGGTAGATATCGAAATCTCAGGGAGACTGGAAAGGCAATAACTAAAAGGCGGTTTTGTTTTTTCATATCGGGTACGCGGCTCACGACCTACAGGGTCTGAGACATTGGTCTCTGACTTACAGCCGAGGGCTGCATCCTCGCCGAACGCGGCTCGCCAATATTGCGTTGCCCGTTTATCCCAATATCAGCGTTGCGGAGTGTAACCAACGGCCTCTTCGCTTAACCTTCGAGAGACGCGACTGACCACGTTCACTGCCATCCGGGTATTCGACCTTACAGTGTTGCTGTCGTGGATCTCCACGTGCTGCAAAGGCAGCAGCCCATCCTTCCTTGCTTATGCAATTCATCCGAATCTCAGTTACGAAAAGTCATGAAACCCACCGACTCACAATAACATACCGACTTGGATAATTCCATCAGCCCAGGTCATAGAACCGAGATAAATCGACACAGGAACCTGCAAACATCAGCCAATATGTTCAGCCGTGTCGTTCTCCGCCGAATAGACCCGGCAGCCGCAGCCAGCGGCCGGCCAAACGATATCGAGAACCAGCCGTTGTCCCCACGGGACCCAGAGCACGCGGCCGGGACCGAGCCCGAGATGACCCAACGCTCCGGAAACCGCCTCTCGCGTCTCATGCCGCCGAGAAGAACAACCTTCGCATCAAGGTTTCGTTCCTCCAGCGGCACCGAAGCTACGAGTGCAGCAGGCTCAGACTGGCCGGTGTCACAGACCGCCGTGATGTCGAGGGCGAACACGGACCCGCAGCTACCACGACCGTACAGCAGCCACCACCCCGAGGACGAAGACGACGATGACTTTGGGGCTGGCCTCGCGCGGGAATCAACGCTGCCCGCTAGGTATAGCGTTGTGGTCGACCTTCCCAGCACTCGATTACATCTGCCTGGACTTCAGCGGACCTGGACCATGGGATCCAACGGACCACCGACGTCAAGGCCCGTGTTTGAGGACGAGACGAGAGCTGCGCAGCCTGAATCAGAACCACAGTCACCGGCGTGCCGACCACATACACCACCACCACAGTCTCCGGCATGTCGACCACATACGCCGCCGCAGGAACGAGCGATGGCCATGACCGAGCCTCCGCCAGCGCTTCAGCCGCGCAGATCCATGAACCGGCTCGGCAGCGATGAGGCGGACGAGCTGTATCCTGCGGGCGACAGACGGTCTCGAGGGCTCTTTACGTCAACGGACCCAGCTGAGAGACAGCTTGCCCAGATGGCGGCCGACGGGGAGGAGCGGCGGCGGCGCGGCGGCAGCGGTCGGTCAAGACGACATCGATCACGGCGAGAGGAAGAATCGGAAGAGGACCGTGAGGGCAGACGACAGCACAGACGAGACAGGCGACGACTACAGGACATCGAGGACGGCGACGAGGAGACGAGTGAGAGGCCACAGCCGAAGCACTTCATGTTCTGTTTCCCGTGGATCAAGAGCCGGAAGGTCCGGTCGATGATCTTGCAATGTTTTGTATCAGGGATGTTCCTCGTGCTGTTGCTGGGTATATGTGAGTGTGATCTTGTAACGCGGCCAGTTCATTCACGCCAGATGCTGACACAAACTTTCATATAGATCTCGCCCTCTCGGCGACCAAGAACATCTCCAACAACGAGTTCTCGGTCCTGCTCATCCTAATCATCCTCTTCGCGGCCATCTTCTTCTTCCAGGTCCTCATCCGCCTCTTCCTGCAGATCTTCCGGCCCAAGCCGGAAGAAGAACGCCACCGCAGCCACCTCTCGCAGATGTACGGCCCCGGCGGGTACGCCGTCCCGCGCCAGCCCATCCGCGTGGTGCTAGCGCGCGACGAGGAAGCCGCGGGCATAGAGAGTGAGGCCACCAAGATCAACCCTCCGGCTTACGGGCTGTGGAGGGAGAGTGTGGTAAGTAGTAGTCGCTTCTACCCTCCCGAGGCCCGCGCGTCGTTGTGCACAACAGTCAATTCCCAACTGTGCTAACCAACATGTCTTAGCGCGTGGATCCCAACCGCATCTACTGGCAGCGCAATACCGAGACCGCCTCGCCCACAATCACCGAGGAGGCCGAGGCCGAGGTCGAGGCCGAGGCAGAAGAATCAGGCTCGTCGAGCGGCGGTGAGGGATCCTCGTTGCGCGCGCGCAACCAGCCCCGGCCGCCGTCCTACGCGTCCGAGGACGGCGTGAGCTACGTCGTCGAGGCGCGTCCACGGTCCACCGCGCCCCCGTCGCAGTATCAGGTGGTTTCTATGCCCGAGCCGCTGCCAGTGCACCCGTCCGAGCTGGGGCGTACTGCAACGCCGCCGAGTAGGTGATGCCTGTGTGTATAGTATGTACCGTATGTACCGACGGATGTATGTATGTGTATGATTAGAGAAAGCGAGCGTGAGACTTTTTTTTAAATTTTTTTATTAACAGCATTGGTGTTCAAGGCGGAAGGAATCTCATCGATGCTTTTGATCTGAAACGCGCATCTGTCGTCGTCCGCCATTGGAATGTGCGTCCCTTCATTTGGCGGGTCGAGGCGAGATCAGTCACTCAGTTCCTGTCGTTGAGTAGACGAGGTTGTTACCCTCATGATAGAGAAGAAATGAGAAAACCAGCAGGGCCTTTCCTGACGAGGCTCATCTATCATGTCCTGCTTGCATTGCATCGGACCATTGATCCCCTCAATGAGTGAACTGACGGTTCAAGAAGACCAATGGCAGTCAAGACCGTCCAAAACACCTTCTAACCCACCCGGAGCCTAACAACCCCGGGAGGGAACTGTCAACACGCACATTCGGTTCCTTGAACCTCGTGATCGTGTAAGTACTGTGCGAGGGCAGAGGCCGTGGCCAAGAGCAGGGCTCACTTCACCCCGGGCCATCGGATAGCCATAATTACGTGGTCAGCCAACTGAAGCATTGCCGCGATGGAAATATTAACAATACCAAGGTAAGTACGTAGCTACCTAGGTATTCGTATCGGTGAAGGACTCGACACGTGATACTACGTGGACCTCGGATGTCGACGCATCCTGGACCCCAGAAGAGGCTTCGACCTCGACCATCTCCGTGCGCTTGTGTTCGGACCCCGACTCAGGACCCGGGGGGGGGGGGGCTTGTGCGCTTACACGAGCAGGATTTATTTGATCCTGCTGAGATATGCCCAGGCCGCGAGGTCCAACATCGACCGTTACCAGAAGTATCAAATATCCTGCCACCTTTTTGTTCTTGAACCATCGATTTATCTTGCCTCTCCAGCCTCTAATATCCCAATGCGAATCTAGTCCATTTATCCATTACAGGATCTATACTCCATTTGTGTTGTATCTACAACAATTTCTAAATATAAGTATTATCTTATCTTGCCCACGATATGTGTCATCTCCCGTCGGCGTCATGTCGTTCGTTCTCAATCGGGTGAACGGGCGCGACATCCACTAGTTTGGCCTGAACTATTGGTCAGCATCCATCCAAATGGCCCCTGCATGAGTGCTTTCCCTTGACCAAAGCTAGGCGTAGTAGGCTCAGAGGAAGCAAGGGTCACGGGCTCGCGCCTCCCCTCCGGATCCTCTGAAGGCAGGCGGGCTGGACAGCTGGAGCGGCATGGCAATGGCATGGCTGCAGGGCGGCAGGGCATGGCATGCACCTGCACCTGCACCTGCACCTGCACTGGGTTGCTGTGAGTGGATGGGCCAGGTCTGGCAGGGCCCCGGCAGGGGTGCTGAGAATATTTCTGGGGCCCTGGGCCGACCTCCCCTCACCTTGCTTCCGCGCTGCCGTGCTTTCTCTCCCTTCACATCTCACCTCATCCATATCATCTTCTCGTCTTGGAAGTACCTCTTGAGGTTCTTTTTTCTTTCTTGGTTGTGGTAGGAGAGACGTTCGGCAGTGGTCGTCGGAAAGGTTCAAGAGTTGATCAAAGTCAGCTGAAGCAGTCGAAGAAGAAGAAGGAAAGCCAAAAGTCGCAGCCGGAAGTCGGGCAGAAAATTTCCCCCAGCCTTGCTTTCTTGTTGTTGTCGTCCGGAGAGCTTCGCGCGCACCGCATTTGTTGGTATGTTGCTTTTACTCGCAGTCGATTCTCAAATCTCCCTCTAGTCTCTGCTCGTAGCAGACGCGTACACATACACATGACCGATCAAAATTTCCCCTCCCTCTCTTGACGGCCATAAGCAACTGCACGATTTTCACCCTGCCACCGAATATCACCGGCTCCGTCGAGCGCGAACAAAACGGACGACTCGGCCACACCCTGCGCCGGGAACCATTCTGAGTCTCCCGAAGATTTCCGCGAGTCTTGACAGGCTCCATCGCTGCAAATGGGACAACAGTCCCCTTGGAACGGCCCCGAGGACTACGCGACAGCTCAAACGCGTGGCGCGGAGCTTTTGCCAATGGCTACGACTCAGCCGCCGGGCGATCAACCCCGGCCGTGGACCCAATCTGCGCGGCTCCAGAACTTGGATCTCTCGACAGAGCGATCGTCGCGCTTCACACTCCTTCACGACCGAGCCGCGCTGGTGGGCTTTGCGCCGAGTGCCCTGTCGTCGTATCCTCTCGGATGGGACCAGCGTTGTCGCTTTGCCTCTCCAGGACCTCCATCCAAACCAGGCCGAACATCGCTGGTACCACAGATGGCCAGAATGATCGGGCCGCATGCGACATTGAGCAGCGATGCAAGAGCAGGGACTTCTGGCAAAAGCACGGAGCGTGGTCCGTTGGTCGTTACACGAACATTATGCACACTACGGTCTCTTCCATCGAGCGCCGGGTCATGTGCGACCAGCCGACTGCATCCTTATTCCCACCGCCGTTATACTGGACGCAAACGCTGCCGTCCCCGTCCCGCGCGCTGCTGATCTCGTGTAACCGCGACGTCACACCAACCGGCTGCTTTGCCAGCCTTCCATTCCTTGGACCAGTTACATACTCCTGTATACCAGCGTCGCTTCCTGCTTGTCAAGGGTCGCCCAGATGTTACACGGAGATTTCAAGGGCGTTGGACGTTGTCGCGAATGCTCGTGGCCATAGGGAATCACCTGAAGCAATTCTCCGGTGACATGCAGCTAACTTGGGGATCACCGCAGACGCTCTAGTACATCAACATGTCTCTTTCTCGTCGCGCCTGTTACAAGTGTGGCAACGTCGGCCACTACGCCGAGGTATGCTCGTCATCTGAGCGCCTCTGCTACAACTGTTAGTCTCTGCCCTTTTAATCCTTTTTGCCATATCCACTAACAATCCTCAATAGGCAAGCAGCCGGGACATGAGTCTAATCAGTGCCCATTGCCACGCACTACCGATGCGAAGCAGTGCTACCACTGTCAGGGACTGGGTCACGTTCAGGCCGATTGCCCGACTCTGAGGCTGAGCGGCTCCGGCCCGAACGGTCGTTGCTACAACTGCAACCAGATGGGTCACCTGGCCGTAAGAGCCTTATTGCTTTTGCGCCCTTGTGTATAGTACACTGACGATGTCGCAGCGTGAATGCCAACAGCCTCGTGCTGCTTTCGGTCGTGGTGCACACCCTGGCCGAGGGGGCTTCGGTGGTGGATTTGGCCGCGGAGGCTTCAATGCCGGCGGGCCCCGTCCCACCTGCTACAAGTGCGGTGGTCCCAACCACTTTGCTCGCGACTGCCAGGCGCAGGCTATGAAGTGCTACGCCTGTGGAAAGTTGGGCCACATCTCCAAGGAGTGCCAGGCGCCCGGAGGCGGTCCCCTTAGTACCGCCGGTAAGGCTTGCTACACCTGCAACCAACCTGGCCACATTGCGAGGGACTGCCCGAACAAGCAGACCGACGCCGAGCCTATTCCCGCGGAGGTCGACCTGAGCGCCGTTCCTCCCCCGGTTGCTGCTCCTATCGCTCCTGCTGCGTAGAGTGCAGAGGTTGCAGAGCGCTCAGGCAATAATCTGCGGGACGAAGAAGACCTGGATGCTGTAGTGATGGCACAACCGCCATCGGAGCATGCTGGCGCTGGTGATTATTTCTAATCCACTAGCTGTTCTCCCCGACCCGTTCATGTTTCGTACCTGGATAGAACCTTTTCAATACCTACACACTCCTCGGTTTCGTTTCCATTATTCTCTCGAGTACGACTTAAAATACACTTTCGGTCACACTTGGGCTCTCGCCCCTCGTGACTCGAGACACGACCTACAACCAAACCTTTTCCTTTTTCGCTTTTTCAACCTTTTGGAGAGAACAGAAAAACATAAGGCTCTTCGCCCGTGCTCCCTTTCAAGGAATCTCCTTGGCTCGAATAGGTCGATACCCTTTTCCGCCACTCAAACTGGGTCGGCACACAGGCAGAAACCACCAACTGCTGGGATACGCCGGATGTTACCAAGTACAACGCAACGTGGAGGAAATACCCCGAGTGTCCGGACAAATCAGCGTTGGTAGGCCCCGATCTACGGGCAATGCGCGCGGGCTAGGTGAACGTTTGATACCCCTGGGGGAGAAAGACGCAACTAGGAGCAGGCAAGCAGAGGATGTGGAGTGAGGTGAAGACCAGAAAAAAAAAAATTGTGTGTGGTGAATGGGGTGGTTCAATCCTGTTTGGAGGGCGTGAGCGCGGAACCCACCGTGTTCATGTCTTCTTCCAGAAACAGTTCTAATGAGTTTGATTCGATGATGTGTGTGCGTGCGTGTTGGGCGCGTTTTGGGAAATGAGAAATGGAGCGTGGTTGCTAGTACGACAGCAGATTTTAAACAAGCTTCTTGCGGTGTCGTCAAATATTGGTGGTGCTTGAATGATGCCATGGTTACAGGGAGCGCTCACCCTCCCGCACAGGCTGACCTGGTGTAAAAGGATGGTGAAGTGTGGCTTCGGGTACACCACTGCACACCGCAGAGCGTCCGCCATGTTGGCATGGCAGTCGGAGACTACTATCCCAATGTTGCGGCACATTACTCGATATGAGAATTCCGGTCCTTGATTCGATCTGATAACAAGTGCCGGCCATGTCGTATGTGTCTTGTTTATGCAGCATCTCGAAGGCGATGCCGCCGAGTCAAATCGCTTCCCCGATGCCCTGCAGGCACGACTGACATTTTCTGCGCCGTGCGCATTTGCGCACGATTGACAATGACAACTCCCTCTTTGAGAGAAAGAGCGTGTGTGCGCTTGTGACACAGCCGCAAGTCAAAGCCCCTCTTCCCTCTACCGATGCCTGCGTGCACACCACTTAGCAGCACCATACCATGCACAGCCTAGCGGGCTGCCGTGAGACTGCCCTGCTCAGTGCGCGAATGCGCAGGAAGAGAGGGCCCAGAGGGGCGGCCCACATGGAAGATTCTGGTTCGCCGGCGTGGTTGGGCTGGCAGGGGTGTGGCTTGGTGACTGGGGTGCGGGTGTATGACTGGAACCCTTCGGGAAGGGCGTAAAGATGATTGATTGATGTGGGGGACGGGTCTATCATCTACATGTATGCGCCTCTTGAAAGGATCAGGGCCCGGATTACTGTCTGTTGTTGTTGCGAGTTGTTGTTGATGCTCAATTGTGCTCAACTCCTTCGTATTCTTCGAAGTGCGGATCTACTGTCATGATGGCCGATGAAATGGACATCGACGCGGCTCTCGCTGCTGCTGCTGCTGCTGCTGCTGCTGCTGCTGCTGCTACTACTACTGCGGCGCCGGTCCACGGAGCCATCCCGGACAAGACCGCGCAGTCTGAAGAGTCACGGTGGGCGTCGACCTCGTCGGTCGAGTCGGAATTGGATAATTTCTGGGTAAGGGATGGTCAACACTTGAGTTCCTCATGCGAGCATTTGCTGACCATTTTTTTCCTCTAGCACAATTCGGTATGCGTGGTCCTCTATAGAGCTGGATTGCTCGCTGCCCGGCCCCTTCCCTTTCTTCGGTGAGGGCATCACGCTGACTGGCTTTCATAGACCGCGGGCTTGAATCACTTCTACACCACACAGGACACAGTCAACACGCTTGACTCTTTTGACTTTAACAATGACAATCTATTTCTCGGTTCATTCGACCCCTGCAACACTGCATTGTCTCATCATAACCATCAGACCCAAGACAGCGCGAGGCATGTCAGCGAGGCATCGGCCGCTGGAGTCGAGTCTTTTGACTTTGCCAGTAACGCGCAGCTGGTGCCTGTCGTGCCAGAAATCCAACAGCCTATGGCATCAGTGGAAGATGCTCTCGACTTGGCGGCTTGGCCAATGACCACGGCACACGAGGACACGACCTTCTCCCTGAAAGACAGGTTGAACAACGCCATGGTCCGAGGTGACAGTGGCCGGCCGTTCGTCCCGGAAGATACCCTGATGGTTGTTTTATCGCATCAGAACGTCACGGCAGAGATCCTCAAATATTTCCCTGCTATGCCGTCCGAGGAGATGCAGCAGCTCGTTGCCCAAATCACGGCGAGCGGGTCTCAGGGGCAAGCACCTCTGAGCGGCCTACTGAGAACCTTTGCTACCCTTGTCTTGGTGGACAAACCCGACAAGATCATCGACTTCTTTCTTGAAGGGCTTACCGATAACGTCATGCCGTTGATGCGAGTCAAGATACCGCAAGCTCCCATCGGAGAGACACTCTTCCAGCTCCGCAGGAGGGACGCGCCGGGCGTACAGCTGCACTGCTTCCGGGGCTGGTCGCAGGCTGACGTCGACGCATTCGAACGGCTCCAATGGCGCGTCTGCAGCCCCATCTTTACGGACATCAAGGAGCGAGAGGGCAACTTTCTCGACCTACAAGACGACACTGTCCTGCCGTATGTCGAGTCCTGGGAGAACAAGAAGCAGGACCACTACAAGGGCGGTAATTCCGAGGTTTGGAAGGTCAGGATCCACGACGCACACTATACGTTCCCGAATGTCGGCGCGCTGGCGGTCAGCCCGTATTTTGCCATCAAGAAGCTCAAGTCCAAGGACGACGAGGTCTTCCGGAGGGAAGTGCGCAACCTTTTGCGCCTGCACAACGCCGAGCATCCCAACCTCCTCTCCCTGCTCGCCACCTACAAGTACAAGGGCTACTACCACCTGGTGTTCCCCTGGGCCGACGGCGATCTCAGGCGCCTGTGGCAGTCCACGCCGAACCCGCAGGCGGGCAAGGAGGAGATGCGGTGGCTCGCGGGCCAGTGCGCCAGCATCGCCTCCGCCCTCAAGTCCGTCCACGCCGGTGCCGAGAGCTGGATGCAGGGTACTGGCGACAACGGCCCCAGCGACAAGCAGCGCATGGCTATGAACAAGTTCGGTATTCACGGTGATATCAAGCCCGAGAACATCTTCATCTTCAGCAAGGGCCAGCAGAAGAAAGCACTGGCCATGGGTCTTCCCCACATGTCTGGAGAGGGCGGCGGCGGCGGCAGCAGCAGCGGCTCCAGCCCCTCCTCGGAGCGCAGCTCGCGAAGTGACAGTCCGTCATCTGTGGCCGATGAGTTCGTCATGAGTATTGGTGATTTCGGTGGTGGTGAATTCTTCGACGCGTCGAGCAACCCCGATCCCCTCAAGCAAATCACAGTCGCTTACAGGCCGCCCGAGTACGATACGAAGCTCAGGCCGGTGTCGCGTTCTTGGGACATCTGGGGTCTGGGTTGTACATACCTAGAGTTCGTGACATGGTTTCTGTTGGGCCCGTCCGGCTTGACGGAGTTCGCGAAGCGGAGGACGACGAGAACGGCGGCGGGAAAACTGTCCGACGAATACTTCGAAACGTTCATCGATGCAAGCCAAACTGGTGGTGTCGGGGCCACCCTGAAGGAATCCGTTCTTGCTGTAAGTGAAAAAGAGAGACCCCTTTGTCACTCAGATGCCCTCGCGTATCGTTCTCGCTGCTCTTCACTACCTCGGAGAATGATATCCCCCGCCCCCCGCCCCCCCCCCCTTTCCTGCCTGTGCAGCATCGAATGCTAACTATGTGTGACCCTTAGTGGATCAACGAATTGTCTCGCCACAAGAATGCCTCGCAGTTCATCCGTGACTTTCTTGACTACATCACCCACCGAATGTTCATCGTTGAAAATGCTTCCATCACGCGTGCCTCCGGTGACGAAGTCGCCGACCATCTGGACAACCTCACCCGCAGGTGTCTGGACAGCGATGCGTACTGTCTGCCGAGCTCAGCGGTCGCGTCTCCTTGGGACGTCGAGAGCGTATCCAGCAGTAACAGCAGCAACGAGCTGTCTGCCTTGTCGTCCGGCACCCTGGAGGACTTTGTCAGCTCGGACTTCAACCCCATCACCGAAGACGTGACCGCATCTGCCGCGTGGCACTTCTCCGGCCTGGATGACGTCTCGGCGCTGAACCAGTGGAATACCGCACCCATCATGCCAGCCGGGGGCCCATCGTACGCGAGCCTGGGCTGCGCGGACCTGCTCGGCAGCTGGAACTACACGGCGCCCGTGGCGTGGAACTACAACAACAGCACCAGCGGCAGCGGCAACGGAGGCTTTGGGAGCGTCGAGCGGAAGCGGAAGCGGCGGGTCGAGGACGTCACGGACGAGCTCGACAGGCGGGTGTCGCCCAAGACCTCCGTGACGAGCCCGAGCGAGCAGTCGCCCCGGACGGTGAGCGGCTCTTCTTCGGCGACCGTGGAGTCGCCTGTCGTCGAGGCCCACGGGAAGAAGGCCGAGAAGAGGTTCGCTTGCCCGTATTATAAAAACAACTCGGCCAAGTTTCGCCAGAAACGAACTTGCTGCGGGCCGGGGTGGCCCACGGTTCATCGGGTCAAGTATGTCGCAAGGCCCACAAAAGCTCCCTATGAGACTGCCATTCGCTAACACTGACGCAGAGAGCACCTTTATCGGTGTCACACCATCGGGAAACATACCTGCAGTCGTTGTATGAAGCGCTGCAAAAGTGCCGCGGATCTGCTCGCTCATCAGCGGGCAGACGTTCCCTGTGAGACGAGGACGGATGCCTTCCCGGAGGGGACCATGATGCCATCCCAAGAGGAGGTTTTGAGGGTGAAAAAAAGGGTTCCACCGGATACCACAGAAGAGCAGAGGTGGAACGAAGTCTACATGGTGCTCTTCCCGGACTCAACACCGGATTCGCTGCCCACGCCTTGTAAGCCACACCATGAAAGCCACAAATCTTGAAGTCGCCGGTCTCTTGAGCGGAAGTGTGCTGACCTCGCACCAACAGTCTACGAGGACGACGCCTCCGAGTCCCGCAACGCCGGCGCCGACGGCGCACCCGGCAAAGCCAGCGGCGACGCCACCACAGACGGCGAGGCGTGGTTCTGCAGCCCGTCCGACTACGAGCAGTACCTGAGCCGCAGCCTCCCGCCGCGGGTCCGGCGGGAGCTGGAGAGGCAGGTGCAGCAGGAGTTTGGGTTCTTTGGCGACGAGAGCCAGACCGCGCGGGTGGTCGACATGGTGCACAAGATGCAGGCGAGCCTGTTCAGGCAGATTCAGCAGGAGGCGAGACATACTGGGCTGGGTCAAGATGGGGGCGGGTGATGGGGCAAGAGATTGGGGCCATGTGTGATGGTCAGTCGCGGACTAACCGGCAGACGGGCTTGGGATTTCCGACTTTGAGGCGCGAAGCCTTGAGACTTGGCATCTTGACTGAGTGCGATCTTGTCCTCGAGATAACGGCAATGAATTCATGACCACTATGATTAGAAAGGTGCATGCCGCTCGCAACTGTACAGTGCCCTGGGCGCCGTAGGTCCCAGTGAAGGCAACGGAGCCTTACTCAGCCTCGCCGCCTGACAATGCTGAGTCGTTCGCCGTCAATCATTTGTTCTTCACCGGGCGCCGGGACACCGCCACTTTATCGTGGCTCTGACTGGCAAAGTACTTGACTTTTGGATGAGAGACGACATTGCTCTCATGAACTATAAAGTGAGATACTGCAATTTTCAGTTCCCGTTCCTGCCCACAAAATGTATAGCCAGAAGGCGGAGCGGTGCTAATGGCAGCGAGTACCAGTATGCTTCCTTCCTACCGCACGTATCGATCCCAAGAATATTTCAATGCCAATCTCCATCGCCTCGCCTCGCACTTTGAAAGCTTGTCCCAACTAGAGCTCGTCAATCTGTGCCTCCAGCTCCACATGATCGTCCAGATCCGCAAATAGCTTCACACCCCACTGTTTGCTGGGATTGTTGAACCGTGTCCTCTTGTCCTGCTTGGCGATTGCGGCCAGCTCGTCATCGGTGAGCGTAATCTTCTCGGCGGCTAGGTTCTCAGTGAGATGCTTGTCCGAAGTGCTCTTCGGAATCACAATCGTGCCACGCTGGATTCCCCACGCTAGTACAACCTGGGCCGGCGTGGCGTTCTTCTTCTCCGCCAGATCGGTCCAAAAGGGGTCCTTGAGCAACGGGTCGAGGTTTTCGTGTCTCCGATAGGTCGGGTTCGTGTTGCCGAAAGGTGAGTACGCAATAACTTTGATCCCCACGTCTGCGTGGAAGTCGACAAAGTCCTGCTGCTGAAGGTACGGGTGCGTCTCGAACTCGTGGGCGTAAGGGCAGATCTCACAGTTGTCGAGAATGGTCTCCACGTCCTTTTGTGCGAAATTCGAGACGCCGATGTAGCGCGTGAGATTCGCCCTGACGAGGTCCTCCATGGACTTCCACGTGTCGACGATGGAGGTCGAGGTGTCCAGGTCCGTAGTGCCAGGGACGAACGCTACGGGCCAGTGCATCAGGTAGAGGTCCAACTGCTCCAGTCCGAGGTGGCCAAGGGTCTCGTAAATGACCTTCTTCGCCTCGCCGTCCCTGTGATGGGTGTTCCACAGCTTAGAGGTCACCCAGATGTCCTCGCGGGGGAGCCCGGCGGCGGCGATGCCCTTGCCGGTCTGATCCTCATTGCCTGATCAGGGCGGCGACAGTGGTCAGTCTTTAAGAGGTGCGCCCATCAAGAATGTCGTCCCGACTGGGAGGGTAAAGACTCACGGTATATCCAGGCCGCGTCGATGTGTTCGTATCCGTTTTGAAGGCCAAACGCGACGGCGTGAGGCACCTTCTCTCGGTCCGAAAGCCAGGTTCCCAGGCCGAGTGGCGGGATCTCACTCAGGGCTGCCGCAGATGTCGCGCAGAGCGCACCGAGGACGATCTTGGAAGCCATCCTGATCAACTGTGCTCTTTGTAATGACCACCTGGGTACGATAACAACTCGCGTATCGACGTGAGGAGATCAAAGCATCCCGACATCTGGCAGTGTGTGCAATGCAACACAGCCCAATGTCGCAATCGACGTCGATGTCATCATTCCGCATCTCCACCGTTCTCGGCTGCCACGGCACACCCGGGGAGGGCCGGCCCGGCCCCCTTTGCCCCCTTCCCCCGGAAAACCCCGTTTAGGGGTGCTGCGAAACGGTGTTCTTCTGCTTCCGAGACTGACTTCATGTCAACTCAATGTCGAGGCAAGTAACCATCAGCTGATCGGTCCCCCCCCCCCTTTTTTTTTTCTTCTTTTCATTTTTATATTTTTATAAGTAGCATATATTCCGACTATCGCCACTCCTCAATGGCGACGGCTTCCATTGTAGCCCAACCCCTTCTTCACAGATGATCTGACCAGAAAATACATTGGCTTGTTGGCCTATCTTGACAAGATCGTTGCGAAGACGAAAGCAAGCCGAGCGAAAACAATAGAAAATTGGAAAAGAAGAAGAGCTGTCTGGCGCAGATGACGACCCCTACGAGCTGCCCGCCCAACGGTCCAAGCTTCGACGTCTTCGTGACTACATATCGGTCAGCCCAGCATTCATTCCTCTTTTCAGCCCGTCGAACACTGCGTGGCTCTGCAGACCGTACTGGCAACTAGCGCGTCCTGTCATGGCTGCAGGCTTCCCACAGCTTCACGTGCCAACCCGTCTCCGTCGTCCTGATGCGAGAGCACAGCAACTGTATCGTCTGCTATCTCCGAGGCCGCCAGATGGGAAATAACCTAGAGCTACCACAAACCTAGTTGGCGAATGAAAGACTGAAAAGGACAAATCTTGTCATGATTCATCGCTTCGAGGGCAAGCTTGGTCTTGAGTCGGCCTATGTTGCGCCATCTGCCATGTTTCAAGATCGCCGCGAGGGATTTACATAATTCATGATGTGGCTGTGATCTCTGGGGCTCTTCTGAGGGACGCCGTCCGCGAGGACCATGAACGTGCTTTTCGCCATGGAAATCCATAGAGATCTAGGTCGATAGCTACCTGGGCAGTTGCCCTCTAAAATCATGCAGGCTCGGCGGCATCGATGCCCAGATGCATGTACCTTGACAGCTGAACAGGAGCATCTCGACGAAGGGTTGGCGTGGGAAAGTAAACATACCTAGGTAGGTGGGTTCTCTCGTTTGGTCATTGCTTCGCTTTCAGGCTCCTCTTCTTATTTTGGCAGCCAAGAAACTTACAATCTGGTTTTACGCGCAAAACTAAAAAGTCAAAAGCATACCCAGCAATATCACAAGCCCTGCAAAGGACACATTCCTGCCATCAATCTTGCTGGCCTGGCTGACCATCGCCTCAATAGCCGTCATCGCCTGTCCATTCTCCTGTATGACTGCCACCGCACCACTATCTACGAACCCTCCGTTCGTGATAAGAACAGTGCCGTTACCCATACTAGTGTCTGACTGGGCGGTGTTGTTGGTGTCGATGCTGAAGGGCAACATGGACTGGAAGTCCGGGATGCGCCCAAGTAGGATCTCCATGCTTCGAAACGCAACAGCTGGAGCGTCCATGGCGAGAAAGTGGCCGGCCGGCCCCACCGCGATGTAGGTTAGTCCTCTTTCCTTGTGCGCTGTCCCGATGACTCCAGAGCCTGCCACTGTCGTGAGGTCGTCGTTGGCGTGGTAGGGCACGTACAACGGGTCCGTGGGGCGAGACTGGAAACCCATCATGCCACCCCATGTCATGTTCTGGATGGACAACAGGGTACCGTCGGAGATGAGCACAAAGTCCTGGGTTCCGTGGCCGAGAATGACATTCTGCGTCTTGTCAATCACGTTTGGTATCACCGGCTGCGATCCAGGCCCCGCGACTACCGAGTCATCTGTCCCGTTCACGAAGACCTCCTGGTCCGCGCAAAACTTCCATTCTTGATCTGGTGCATGAATTACCGCCTTGACATCAGGTCGGTTGAAGTAGGCTGGTCCTGATCCCTGGGGGAGAAACATCGTGTTGTCTGTAAAGCCCAGAGGATCATACTTGATGGGGCAGAGCTGGGTGATGGTGTAGAGTGAAAAACATGGATTGACCTGCTGAGCGGCGCTGAATACCTGATTAAACAGACCGCAGCCGTCGACATAGTTTACTTGATCAGCCTGTAGGCCAGGAAGAGCGGCTGGCTGTCGTCCAGCGGGCGGGTACACGATGTACTTCTCAAGGTAAGCCTCATAACCGCAGGCGGTCGAAGCGTTCCTCATAGATGCCGTGAAGGAGCCATTTAATCCAAGCACGCTCGACCAAGCTGTTGCGAAGCTGGCCGCAGGGATGTCCTGAGGAATGGGATTGTTCGAGTAAAGGCCGTCAAAGATCTGCATGCCGGTGACGTTGAAGAACTGCAAGTCGTTCGCATCTAGCATGGCGGAGGCGATATACGGGCAGTACATGCCGCTGTAAGAGCTTCCAGTTATGTAGATCTTGTACCCCTGGAGGGCGAAGGTGTTGACAAAGTTTCTCCAGAATCCCATGAACTGCTGCGCGACGTCGTGCTCATCCCGAGCCGTGACTGTGCCTTGTGAAAAGCCAGAACCGATGGGCTGGTCGACCCTGAGAGAGTATCAGTAAGCTGTCTATATTTACACCCAGCCAAAAGTTCCCGGACGGAGTCAAAAGGAATGACCGTAGATTTGCCGACCAACAACAGGGACGTATATACACCGAGAAACTATCGGTTTGACTAGCAGACTCACCAGACCATATTCGTGAGACGATGCCAACTAAGGTAGCCTCGTTAGCATAAACAGAACATGCTTGGGAATCTACTCGGGAGAACTTGCCTCCATTTGTTCTGGATGGGCTTGAAAACGCCTGGCTGCCACAGGAAAGGGCCGTTCTCGCTCATCAGCTCACCAACAGACGAGCATCCCGGCTTGACGGCGGTTAGCATTGGGCTATACCTAGGTAGCCAGTGAATCAAGGACACGGTGAGGACTCACTCCGCCCGTCAGCCAGATGGTGATCTCCTTTCCGACAGTCTGGTTCTCTGAAGGGAAGAACCAAAAGAATAGCTGGTTCGTGTCGTCGGCGTCCGGGCTAATGGGGAGAGACCCCGCATACGACTCTCCGACGTTGAAATCAACATTTGGCAGGGCACTGCCATTGACGGCGAATTCTGTTGCCTTGTCAGTGCCTCTTCCATGACAGCATGGGTCTCTCTCCGCCCGTCCCGCTCACTTTGCGTCTGTGGTGTGAGGAATCTAGGTGCTGTCTGCCGTGGGACCGGCGGTGGCTGTCCTCCCAACGACGCAGGCACTTGCTCCGATAGAGCAGGTCTCAGGTTCTGCAGCCTGAGCGTCGCGTTGGCCACAGAGGCCAGAAGAAATGTGGCGAACCAGCGCATTTGGAACTATCTGCCAGCACGCACTTTTTTTTGTTGGCGATGAAGAATAAGAATTGTTGGTTGTTGATGGTCTCAGAAGATACCTGGACAAAAGAGGTCGATCTCGAGGGTTTCAGCGGTCTTATCATCCAAGCACTGACATGAGACGAGGGCGAATTAGATTTATGCAGGGGACCGTTGTGCAACGTTGGCGATAGGCCTCTTTTCAGTGTGGCCAAAGTCGTGATATATAAGCTCTGGAAGCTCAGCTAGGCCTGGGAATTTATCCGGGTAAATCTGCCACCCTGTAAGATCTCACTTGCGTTCCAGGAGATTACATACTCCGAATTTCGACAATACGGTTCAAAAAGAGAAGGCACAGATGTTTCGAATGTTTGACTTTCTGTCCGTGACATTTCTCCGTGACAGTCCAAAACCAGCATGCTTTAGATAAGGTATCGTTGATGGAGATCAAACTAAGGGTCAACATCACGTTTCGATGGCCCTTTCAGAACGGCCGTTAACAGGCGAGCAGACTGTAGCACCTTCACTCCCGATCGACCGCACGAGCCACGGACATCGATAACGAATTACGTGACGCTGCCTGGTGTGAGGCGGTCTCTTACATGGAATCAACAAAATCATTACATTTACTAGCGAACTGTGCCCTGTTTCTGCGAGCCGAGGCGCTCCTTGTCCGTCTCCCATATTTTCCAAATTCCCTCCGTCCATCCTTGAGCTCATGCAATCTTCTGCGCTAACGGACGCAGGACTGTTGGGGAGCACCTCATATGTGACCCGGTGGGGAAATGCGTAGATGGTGGGCATTTCCAACCCGTCATGAGCAATCGACCAAACATCTCTTGCCCTTCGGAGGAGCCAGAAAATACAGCACCTGATGCATGTCATCATTAGACATGCCTTCCAGGCTTGACATCTTCGCATTCGGAAACGTGCGGTAGAAAAGCGCAGTGGCCATCCGCAGTTCCAGGCGTGCAAGATGGAGGCCAATGCAGACTGCAAAGGGTGTCAGACCTCAGTGCGGATCGCTGCATGTATAGTATGCTAGCGCTTTCAGGAAATGGGAACTTACTCCGGGAACCACCACCGAACGGCATCATAGAGTCCTTCATATCTTTCGTAGGCGCGGCCCATCTGGACGGATCGAACTTGTCTGGGTCGGGAAAGACCTCGGGGTTCCTGTGGAGGCTCCAGGCTTGTGTGCAGACTGTTGAGCCACCTGGGAGATAGTGACCCCCGAGCGTAGCCCCTTCCGGAGGCACAAGGCGAGGAAGAGGGGATGGAGCAGGCGCGTGCAGACGGAGAGCCTCCTCGATGACTTGGTTCATATGCGGGAGCCTCTGAAGGTCCTGGTCGCTGTAATCATCAGGCAGTTGCTTGAGCTCTCGCACGAGCTCGTCTCTGACATACAGGTTCAGGGAAACACGCCACACCAGGTATGTCAGCGCAAGGGCGGTCGTGTCACTACCGGCTATTATGCTGCTGAGTGTTAGAACCTGCTCTTTGGATGTGGGACACAAATGGAAGCTCAAGTTCCGGGAGGAATCCCTCCTGACCTCTCCAATCCCCTCACCAACGGAATGTAGCAACACCCAAGAATGAAATCGAAACTCACTAGACCTGAGCCTCATCTAGAATCTCTTTGAACGTCATGGTCTCCTCCTCTTCGCCCTTGAAAAGTTTCGTGAACAGTGTCGGAATCGGGTCATCAGGGTTTTTCTTGACGAGGTTTTGATACCTCTGCAGTGATTCTGTTGCAGAACTGGCCAACTTTTTGACGACAGCGGTGTTATCGCTAAAGCCTGGGATGGGCGCGCCATAGAGTGCAAGCTTTGCGAGCAATGGAAATGCGGATCTTTTGGCACCTGCGGCAGCGACCTTTTCGAGGTTTCGGCTGTACTCATCTTTCTGCGACGAGGGCAAGTCAGCTCATCTGTCACACAAACCTGGGTTGGTGTCGGGACCAGAACGAACCTCTCCGCGCTCTAGCATTCTGAACGACTCGCCAAAGGTGAGCTCGCCAATAACATCAGTAGCCATCTAGAGGACCTCGAATCAGCACACGGTTTCACTCCGACAAGCCGGATATATCCTAGACTTACAAACAGCCACCATTTGAACACGTCGGCTGCACCTCGCGTCTGCATTTCCTGCTTCATACGCTCGATCGTTAAGTTTACTCGGCCTTCTATGATCGGCAAGAAATGATTCAGGGACGACTCGGAGAAGCCGCTCGACAAGAGCTTGCGGTGCCGACGGTGAAAGTGGATGTCCGTTGTGCTGAATACATTTTCTGGGAATATGGTCAGCCGGAATTTGTCCTTGACTTTCGGTCGCGAGGAGTCTCGTGCTCACCGACGCCGGGTACTCGAAATGAGTGGTAGAACTTGGGAGACTTGATATAGGTGGCCTTCACTGTGTGTATCTGCTTGACCGAGGGGAGATCCATCACGGCGACCTCATCGGGCGTGATGCGAACAACAGGGCCTGTTCTCGGGTAAGTCATGGCGCATGTCAAGAACGGTCCTGGCTTGTGACTGACCATATCTCTGGTGCAAGGAGTGGATGTATCTGGCCTTCTCCCCCGCCAGCAGGTAGTATCTCAGGACCTGGCCTGTGAAATTGGTATACCAGGGACCTGGTACATTGGCCAAGGGCCTAGACAGCGCGCTGTAGAAATAAGCCAGAGCAGCCAGTCCAACGACGCCAAGCGCCAGGTACTGATGTTGTTCGCTCATGAACCAGATGTCTGCCATGTTTGTAGGCGCGTGATCTGCAATATGGAATGTTGAAATTCGAATGTTTCGGGGAGTCTCAAGGCACCAGGGAGGGCGGCGCCAACGTGGGTTTAAGTATTACGCTTACTATATCCGCCCTTAGTATGTGCCACCTCTGGCGGAACCAACATCATGTCCTAGCATCAATGCCTCCAATCAGTGAGCCAGCCAGAGAAGGAAGGGCACACCAGACGCAACAGTCAATCATGGGGTCCATGTCAGCACTACAGTAGTAGCTTGCTTTACTGGCTCTCAACCTGTCGTCGCTGCTACTATCGGCACCGATCAAGTTGAACGCCGGCGGCGAGGATACCGGCCGAAAGCGCGACTCGCGAGCTGCGTCCACTGCAACAAGGTGGAGACCGTTGGTCCCAGTGCGTCAATCCTGAGGGACTGGGGGTGAGAGACAACTGCATCACGACAGCGGATCAGTTGTACTGTGGCAGCTGTCAGACGGCCAGCAGGGGCCTCTGCAGATAAACCTACGGACCGGCTATTCAGGGGTAGATCAGAGGTTCTAAGTATATGAAAATCTCTTTACCTAATTATATCTAGTACCTTAGTCTATACACTATAATTAAAAATATTAACTTATATAATAATTTACAATTAAATATATGTATAATATAAGGCAAAATAAAATTTATAGTTTATATTTTTGCTAAAAAGAAATAACATTAAACTTAACTTTTGCAAAACTTTTTATAAGCATTATTTATAAAATTTTAGCTAATTAAAACGTTTTTTATAACTTGCTTAAAACTAAAAGACAAAACTTTAATATTTAAAAATATATTAAATAAGATAAAAGAAAGCTTTAAGCAAAGAAACTAAAAAAGCTGTATATTAAAGATTATTTTTATAAAGCCTTTTTTTAAAAAAAACTTTTAAGGTTATAAAAGTTTCTTAGTTAGCTTTTAAAAAAAGACTTTTGTAAAGATATTTAGGCTTAGTAAAATAAGGTAAAGCGCTAAGATTAGCATTATATTTAAAAAGGCGCTTTGCAAGGTTAAATTATATTTTAAAGTTTAAATATATATTATTTTACATATTGCTACTTTAAAAAAGCTTTTGTAAAATAATATAATAACGTTAATAAGATAACAAAGGCTAAAATCTTTTTTAAAGCTATTATATTTACTAAAAGCTAGAATAAAGTAATTTAAAAGCTATATATAAAAGTATCTTTTGCTAAGCTAAAAAATTAAATTACAACTTAAAAAAAACAATAATTATAAAAGAACACTATAAAATTGCCTAAATACTTAATGCTATAATGTAAACTTTAGATCTCTTTATAAGCTTAGAAAACCTTTTAACTAGTTAACTAACTAGCTATTAGCTTGCTTAGCAAAAAGAGATTAAAAATAATACACTAAGGTATAAAGCAATTACTATAAACCTTTATTATAAAATTTAACTCTTTACTTATTTTATAAAGCATATAGTTTAAAATATATATATAATTTATGCTATATAATATAAATTAAAAAAAAGGTTACTATTAAATTATAAAAGTTAGCTTAAGAGTATATAAAAAAATCTTTGTGCTAAAAAAGAATCTTGTAAAAAAAAAGGCTAGAAAACCAAAGAAAATAAGCAGCTAAGCAATAATACTAAGACAAACTAAAAAGAAAAGCTAAAACCTTTTTGCAAAGCTTATTTTAAAGCTTATAATTTAGCTAACTATTATATTACTTTTTTAAAATAAGCCTTTAAGAGATAGCGTTTAATTAAAAAAATAAAGTTGGTTAAAAAAAGAATATAAAAGAATAAGAACTTATTATAAAAGATTAAAGCACTAAGAGTTAAAAAGAAAAGTAATTAATATATATAAACGTATA
>JALRMF010000368.1:0-47881 GCA_026120015.1 Dendrostoma leiphaemia | reverse complement strand
TTTAAAGCTAGTGTTAGTAGTGGTAGAAATAATAAAAGTAATAAAAGTAAATTATTTTAATATAGAAAATATAATAAATAAAAACTAATAAGTTTTATATAAACGATTTTAAGAGCAATAAAGCTGCCAAAGGCGCTAAGAATACTATTTTTAGCAAGCTCTCCTCTTCTAAAACGATTAAAAAATTCAAAACTGCCACCTGCAACTATATTAACAAGCTTTTAGCTAACTTTTCTAAGTGCTCAGCATTTAATATAACTTATACTATACTTTATATTAATTATATTTAAAGTGCTTATAGTGAAAAAAGCAATAAAATCTGCTTTAATAAGTTTAAGAAAGCTAATAATAAGCGCTATATTAAGTATTATAATTATTACAATAAGAATTTATATGCTTATGCTCCTATTCCTAAGGTCTTTTTGCCTATTGCCTACCTTATTTAACGCAAGCAACTAGCCTTTTTAAACGTTTATAATTATATTAAAAAGCAGCAGCGCTAGATATAAAAGGATAAGATTGCTAATGCAATTAAGAAGGCGTATAAAAAACCCGTTTCTAAGCGCAATTACCCCTATATTAAAGCCTTTGCAACTTGTATAAAAAAGGCTTATATAGCTTAAAAAATCTTAATAAAGCTATTTAAAGGCAATTATTATAATAATCTTAAGCATAAAATCAAGCGCAATAATATAACCTTTTAAAAAAATGCTTCTAAGCTAAAGCGCGCTTAAAAGAATATTTCTATAGCTTAGTTTAATGTAAACTTATAAGAGAAAAAGCATATTAAAGCTTTGGCTAAGCTTGGCAAAGCTTTGGATAAAGTTTTTCTTAAGCCTTAGGCGCTTTAAATAATACATTTTATGCTTAGATATTATAATTATAAATGCTTAGATTAGCAATCTTAAATATTAAAGTATTTTGATAAATATTAGCAAGGAAAATAGGCAGTTTATTTAGCTAATTTTAAAAATTTATAAGATTGCAACTACGCTGCGTTCAGCCTTTATAGCGTGCTAGGTAAATAGTATTTTAGCAAATAATTTAAAATCCCAACTCTTTTTTTATATCTTATAAGTTTATTATTGCTTTAAAATGCTTAAATAAAGCTTATGCCAAAGGTTTTGTGAGCCTATCTATAGGCATTTAGTCTATTGCAAAATATATAATTTTAAAGCTTTTTTTTCAATACTCTTACTTTAGCTATATTCCTTATATATTAATATGCTTAAGTTTTATTATAAGCTTTTAATTGTTTAAAATAATAAGTTTTATAATCTAAAGGTTATTTAAATAAATATTCTAAGGCTGCGCAAAGTCTAGTTGTATGTTTTTAAATAGTTTTTTCAGTGTTATAATCTCTTTTGCTATTAACTTAAGGATAAGTATTTCTGCTTTGGTTATTAAGGTTAAAATAATTGCTTGCTTAAAGGCTTTTTAATTGATAGGTCTATTAAAAAAGAGTATAATATACCCTTAGGAAGACTTTTAATTTTTAGAGTTATTTATAAATAAGGCGTTTTTTATAATAAGCAAAGCTTATGCCTTATTATTCTAGGCGCTATATTAAATAGTTAAAAACTATGTTTTAAATAGGTATTATATTACTTTATTAGCTGCCTTAAGGTATTTTAGACTAAGGTTTATAAGAAAATGTAATAAATATATATATGCAAAGGTTATATCTAGGCGCACTATAATAGCAATATATAAGATAAATCTAATTTTTTATTAGTATACATATATTTTTTCTTTTATAGCTTAGCCTTTATATCTTAAGAGCTTTTAAAGGGCTAAAAGAGTATATAAAAAAACCTTTAAGTTGTTTAAAAGGCTAAACTTAAATGTAATTTTATTAATATAAAAGTTGTATACTAGGCTGATTATATAGCTTAAATGATTTTTTTAAATATATATTTTAAAGAATTATTTAGCGTCTTTTAGGAAGGTAATCTTATACTTATTAAATAGCTTTTTTTAGATATTTTGTGCTTTTTTTGCTTTATTTTAAGAGTAGATTAAAAGTATATTATTTATATAAAAGAAAATAAAGATGCTTTATTTTTTGCTTATATATAAGCAAAGTTTTTTAAGCAAGAGCATAAGGCTTAGTTTAGTTAGTGTTGCTAATAGGTTTTTATATTATAGTAAGAAAGAGTTTTTTAGTTTGTATAAAGTGTATTTTAGCTATTTATATATCTTAGGCTCTTTAAATCTAGTAAGAAGTTTTATAAAAATAAAGGTTTAAGTTTTATAATAAGCGTTTAAAAATATAGTTTTAATATTTATTAAGTTAATTTTAAGGTTAAAATAAGCTATAATAGTTATAAGTATGCAAAAGAAATAAGTAGTAAGTATAATTGTATATATATCTTTTAGACTAGGTTTTTAAAGGTTTCTTCTAATATAAATCTATGTTTTATATAAAGTAATGTTGCTGTTTTTATTAAGCTTATACTTATATATTTATTTTAAAAGAAAAGGTATTGCTATTAATCTTTTTTTTTTAAAAATGCGCTAAATATTTAGTTTTAAAAGCGTTTATATTTTTTTATATATAGCTTTAAGCTAATGCTTCTTATATTAAGACTTTTAAGCATTATTTTAGCTTTTTAGTTTTAGTGGAAAGTTTATATAGTATATTAGGTTGTATTATTTTTAAGGGTTTTTTTTAAAAGCTTTAGATTTTTCTTTTGCAAAGTATAAGGTTTTTTTGCGTTTAGCAAATGCTTTATTTATTGCTGCATTAAATATATAATATATAGTTTAATAGCAATGGTTAGCGCTTAAAACTAGCCTTTTAAGCTGATTAAGTAGAAAGGTAGTTAGGAAATTTAACTAGTGTATTTTATTAACCTTTTTTATAAAAGCGGTTATATATATATACTTTGCTTTTAGAGCTTGCTTAATTCTCTTTAATCTTTATAATAGTTAAGTTAGCTTGTTTAAAACGCTTTAGCTCTAAGTAATAGGGTAGTGTATATTTTACTTGGCGTAAATATTTTTAACAGCCTTTTTAAGCTTTTTTTCAAATAAGCTAGTATTTTAAACGTTATGCTTTAAAGAGTTGGTATTTTAAACATTATATTTTAAAGTATTTAACAAGGTTAAAAGTCTTTATTCTATGCGCTATTATTTTAGACTACTTAGTAAAAGCAGTTTAAATGCGTCATTTTAATTATTTACCCCTAAGTTTTAACCTAGTAAACTATCTAAATCTTCTCTCAAAGCTATATCTTAGTTATTTTAACTGCTCTTAATGTATAGCAGCAAGCTCGTTGCTACTATAATATAATCAAGGATTTTCTTTGTTTTAATAATTTTAAGCAAAATAACCTCTAGGTTAGCCTTAGAAAAGCTATCCTAAGCCTTTTCCTCCCCTAAGGTATAAAATTAAGTTTTATTAAAAAAGACATTATATATTATTATTATTTTTTTAAGCTTAGAAATCTATATATAATAAATCCTTATAAAGATATAGCTAATTAAATAGCCTATATAAGCCCTAAACTAAATCTTTATATCACGTCTCACACTGCCTATCTTATGCTCTTTTTTAAAAATATAAATACAGCAGCTATAAGCATATATATTACTTTAATCTAAGCGCAAATCTTTATATAGCTTATATATTTGCGCTAGCTTATATTATTAAAAATGCTAGCTAAACTACTTTAATAAAACTTAATTTAATAAATAGCTATATCTATATATTAATAGGCACTTATTAAACAGCTAAATCCCAGTGCACATAAATTCCAGCTATAATTCTGCTAGCAATTTTAATCCTAGTTGCAAAGCCAAAGCCTTTTTAATAGCACTCTTTTCTGCTTATTTAGCGCCTTTATTAAGCTCTTTAGTGCGCAATAATGCAACTTTAACATTAATCTTACTTTTTATATACTATCTTATATATATTATTACATGCTTTATTTTAATAATAATAGCTTTAGCATTTTAATAAATTTTATAAACCCATAATTTAAAATAGCGGTTTACATATGCCTTATAATTCTATAGCGCTAAAAAAACCAATTTCTAACCCTTTTTTATAAGGTTTATTATAATTAGTTTGCCACTAAATTTATCCTTATAAATAAACATATATTTTACTCTATTATACGCTTTATTATAAACAAAAAAATCCTACAATATCCTTTAAAAAAATCTTAGGCTTGCCTATTTAAAGGGTTCTTAATATATATTTTAAATAATTATAACACTTATATAAAACTTGCATTCTATACATTTTATTTCATTAATTTTAACGCCTTAAATTATTAAAACTAAAAGCTGCAGCGCTCTTAGTCTTAAATGCCTTAATTAAAAGTGCTAAAAATGCTTTAAATCATTTCTTATGCGCATGTTTTATTAATCAACGCTATTAGAGTTACTTATAATAAGCAGTATAATAATTCTATTAAAAGAAAATTAAAGCTTTAAATAAAATAAAATAGGCTTATATTTAAAGAAAACCAAATTAAACTTCCTAATTAACTTAGCAAAAATCACATTTTCTTTTATTATTTTATAGCGCATAATATAATTAAAACTATAATACTATATCTTTGCATTAGTTAAGCAAACTTTAAAAACAATATTTAAATAAAAACCTTTAACTACTACTACATCTAATAAGATTAAGTTTAGCGTTTACTCTCTATCTTTGCCGTTTAAAGCTCTTTTAAAACGCCTTATTTTATAGCTAATAATAAAAAGTATTAATATGCTAGCATCAACCGTGTTATTGCCGTAGAAGCACTTAAAAGAGCCAGTCTTAAGCAGGTTAATAAAGTTAACTAAATATACAACACCATAATTGTTAATAATAATATTATTTTAAAAAAAGTATTTATAAATTAAAAATAAAGTTAAATAAATGCCTACGCTTATATTAAACACTTTTAAGTCTAAAAAATTAAGGTTAATAACTATACAAACTAAATAACATATTATTATATACATAAATAAGCTATTTAAAGCTTAAAATAAAAAAAAAAGTAAAGAATTTAAGCTTTAATATTATTAAATAGGTAAAATGCTCTAGACTATTTATTTAAAGAGTTTTCCCCTCTTAATTTAATTAAAAATAGCTATTTAAGCTTAATAAAGTTTTTTTTAAAAGCTTTATATTAAGGGTTTTTATATAAGATAATTCTAATTTAAACAGTGGTTATACTATTAAATATTTTGTTAAACCTATCTTTAGCTCTTTGTTTTCTAATACAAGCGTAGTAAAAGATATTATACTTAGTCAAAAGTCAATTATACATTGTTTTTTTATCTAGAAAGCAAAGGCAAAAGTGCCTTAAACCAGCATTCTAATTCTTTTAATGCTTATTTCCACTTATCTTAGGCGCTAGCAAATAAAAAAACGCTTTAAAAAGGTTATTTCCTCCTAAGATAGCAAAAATCCCCTAACTACTATACTTATAATTTAGTTTGTTATAATAGAAAAAGGCTAAAAATGCATTTATAAGCTTATTAAAAAATTTAATTAATTCTTCTAAAGCATCTTTTTTAATTAGTTTCTAAAGCTATTAATTACCCTAATTAAGCGCAAGCCTCTCAAAGATTACCTAAAGAAAATCCTACGCCTTAAAAAAACCTTTAATTTTAAAAATTTCATACGCTTATGCCTAAATATAAACAGCTCTAAATTCCCTAATCTAAGTTAACGCTTTAGTTCCCCTATCTTAAGCTTTTTAGAGATAATTATAATATTAAAAGTATATAGTATTATTAATTATAGCGTTGGTTAATCTAAGGTCCGCCTTTAGGTTTTAGATAAATTACTACACTAATAAATTCTTTTAAAGCTTTATTTTTATAATATATATATTAATAAAGTCTTTCTAAACTATCTTATTAATCCACGTCTAGATCCTATTAAGGTTTGCCTTTTTAATTTTGCGTTTTTGTAAATAATATATATATGCTATATTTAATTAATCGCTAAAAAAAGGTTTATAATCGCTTAAATCCTATATTTCTTATATATTGCATTTTTGCTTAAAAAGGCGCTCCTAACATTTCTTTCTCTCTGCGTTTTTTGCTTTGCGCCTAAGTTTATAATTATTAGCCTAATCGTCGTAATAATCCTCTTTATTTTAATTATAAAACATTGCGTTTAAAGCTTTTAAATCTATTAAATGCCAAACTTAAGCTATTTAGCAATATGCTTCTAAATGCTAAAACTATTCTAAGAAAATATATTAGTCTATATACCTAATAAAAACATTAAGCTTATTATTAGCTATTTTAAGCATAATTATAAATAAGTAAAATAAGGTGTTTTTGCTTTTAAAAATCAAAAAACAAAATAGAAAAAGGTTTGTTTTAGCCTTACACGCAGTTAAAAAAAGATTCTTAGGTTGCTTGCTAAGCTTATAACTATAGAAATAAACTATAAGGCTTATTAGGAAAAAAAAGCAAAGTCTTAATAAACCATTTAAAATGTGAATTGATGTTATTTTGTAAAGTGTATGTATATAAAGTTAAAAAGTGCGCTTTGTTTATAAGCTTTTAAAGCGCCGTTTATAGTGCTGGTTTTGGCAGGGTTAGGGTCATAGGTGCATGGTTTCCACACCAAGCACAACTACTACCCTATACTTAACGTTGCGGCAAGTGCCGGGTATGGCGAGATCGAACACGCTTGGGATGCGTATAAGATGAGCATAAATGCCTCTACGAACGCGATTGAGCTTGCGATCAAGTTCGAAGGCTATGTTACCCTGAGCAACCCGGTGTCGCGGTGTATGCATGATAAGAAGGTGCAGGAGGCCGGGAAGAAGACCTGGGCTAACAGCGCCGTACGAGAGCTGTGGGAAGACTGCAAGGAGCGAGAGGCGCCGACCGTCAGACTTCTGCAGTTCATTCGGGACGACGCCAAAGCCGCCCGCGAGGAGTGCGAGGATGAATACTGCGTGATCGAATACACGCTCGCCAACGTCATCGAGACGTCGCATATCAGCGTCCAGGTTGGGCCAGAAGGCTGCGAGGCACAGCCGTGCGATTGCCAGACCGCCGAGGCAGCGACTGGTTATTACCAGACGGCACATGGTGCATGGAGGTCCCTAAAGGCTGTTGCACATGATGCATGGGAGTCTCTGAAGGCTATTGCGAGCACATCGAAGGTCTACTTGAGCTCCGTTCGTCAGTACTTCGTCCGGGCACTCATGGCTCTCCTGGACATGATCGACCACTTCGGACCCGGTGACGACTTTACATATCGGTACATCAAGCGCTGGGTAACCTTCACTATCATGGCCTACAGTCTCCATTTTCTCACGCAAGAGGTCCGTAATGTGTGGGCCGCCATGACTCATGGGCATGATGTTTTGTGAGACCTGTAGGTCTTGTAGATGGCGTGGACGTCAAGTTCTCATAAGTATACCTAGGTAGCTTGATGCAGGATTCTGCGTCGAGGCTTCAGTAGGTAGCTCGATAACTTGCACGTACGTATTGGAGAAAAGATGTTGTTTGAGAGATATACAGTAATTCGGTATGGAGGTAACTACTCTAGTATACTTAGGTAGTCTATTGCAAATTTCTAAGCGCCACGGCTGGTCCTTGGTTGTAAAATCAACAAACATACCTAGATATTTACTGGCCACTTCCTCACATACATCAGTTGCCCTCCCCAATTCTCACTTCCGATGTTCTCTGCCATGCCTCTGTATCAGCCTTGCTCGATAGAGTCTTCTAGATTTCTTCCCATTCATCCCCGCTACACTCTTGACTTGGGTATCCGGCCGTGCTCGAATGTTTTTCCTTCTCTGGCTTGAGTCAAGCCACCCTCTTGGTCGTGGATGCCAGTGGGCTCCTAGCCAGCCAGTCCGAGGGACCGAGAAGAGCTGTACAGTATTTGTTTTCATGTTCTTCTTCACAGGGTTCCGATCGCCTGGTTTCCAAGGTTCGCGTGACGTTGAGCCCACACAATGTACCAAGGTATTATTTGTGGATGTGCCTGGTGTCTCGCAAAGTACTTTCACCGATGTTCAAAACCTCAAATAAAATCATAGAGAGAGTAGGTACCTATCCCATGGCGTTGATGTAACACCTTCACTAAAGAATAATTTTTGGTGTCATAATCCTAGGCCAAGGTTCAGTGTATACCTAGGTACAGTATTGAATCCGTGACGCCGAATGTCAATTCCACCGCCGAGTCGATTGCGGAGCCGAAAACATTGAACCAGGATCCAGGTGGCAAAGCGGGTTGGGCCGTTCGCTCCAGGGCTGACATTTCATATCGACGGCGACTCTCTCACTACTTAACCTACCCAAACTTCTTCAACGCAACACTGCATCACCCAAAGTCGCAAATAAACAAGACCTAGTAAGGAAATCATACCACAGATTTCGCCAGAATACGTGCGTCCTTTCAATCAAGAATTAAGTCAACGAAATGGCGCTCGACGATCCCTTTGACGACGTCCTCAACCTCGAGGACAAGTTCTACTCGGAAGGCTACGAGCAGGGCGTCGCGGACGGCGACCGCGCGGGCAGGGTCGAGGGGCGCTCGTTCGGCATCGAGAAGGGCTTCGAGAAGTTCGTCGAGGCGGGGCGGCTGCACGGCAAGTCGGTGGTGTGGGCGAACAGGCTGCCCCAGCCTGCTGCTGCTGCTGCCGCCGCCGCCGCCGCCGCCGCCGCCGCCGCCGCCGCCGCCGCCGCCGCCGGCGGCCCCGCAGCAGACTCTTCTTCGGGCCGCGGCGGCGACGACCGCCTGCTGCTGCTGCTGCCGGGCCTGAGCGCCGGCGGCGCCAGGCTGGAGAAGAACATCGTCACGCTGCACGCGCTCGTCGAGCCGGACACGCTGTCGACCGAGAACAGCGACGAGGCGGTGAACGACTTTGACGACCGGGTCAAGAGGGCGCAGGGCAAGGCGAGGGTGATCGAGAGGCACGTCGGGGAGGACGGTAGTGGTGGTGGTGGTGGTGGTGGCGGCGGCGGCGGCGCCGCAGCTGCGAGCGCTGCGAGGAAGGAAGCCGACAAGAGTCCGCGGGTGAAGACCGGTGGTGGCGGCGGCGACAAGCCCTCGCCCCCCGCAGCGGCGTCTGCGTCTGCAGGGCAACAACGCATCGATTTCTGAGGGGCAGCCGTGGGAATGAAGCAGCAAATGCCACTACTACCAGCGTCCGCACGCTCGAGGCGGTCTCGACTCGTTGCATCGGGAACACTGCATGCCAGCTCTTTGAGAGAACGACGAATCTTGGGCATGAATGTTGTGCTGGTGGCGGATTGATCGACATCGTTGGGCGATGCATCAAGACAGATGCCCACACCAGATTCTCAAAGCACAGTTGTGTGCCTCACGATGCCTGCAGACGTCCAAGGGCAAGCCGAATGGGCGTTGGCCGCCAAACAAGGCCGCGGCAGGTGGGCGGGGAAAACATCTACGTCTCCCAGGTCATGCGACTACGCGAGCAATCCAAGCAATTGTGTTGAGAGCCGTGTTGGTAAGTGTATGCACTGAGGTCTAGTCATAGGACCGATTGGCTGATCAATAGACAGGTTGACGGGCTAGGTGGCCAGAAGATATGCCTCAATCGAGCACGGAAGCCCGAAGGCGTCCAGAATCCCATGAGAAGTGCTCCCTCTTGTCATATATCAGGGTCTGGTGCGGTTCACTAGCAACAGGAACTGCGAGGCTGAAGGCGAATTCGGAAGTGTTCGGTTTGCATACCGTGTAGTCTAGTCAGTTTTGCCTCAGGTTCCATTTCTGCTGCTCAATTTCAAACCTTGGTTTATCCCGAGGCCCAGGTGCAATCCGGTTTGTTGGCAGTATTTTGTGCTTGTTTCCTCTTCAAATTTGTCGTTCAAAAGATCGTAGCAACAAACCTCAACAGCTGTTCGGATAGTAGCTCGTTTACAAGCACTATGAGGGAGCAATATGCCGGCAAGCCGCCTTTCCCTGAATCGGGGTTTGCTGCTGAAGGGGTCCTTCTTTCCATCACAGTCGTGGCGGGGTCTTGGGACGACCTCAGGAGCTGGGAGAAGGCATTCATGGTATTCAGTCAGCAACGGTCTCTGCCCAGGCTTCCTTATTGAACGCCGCCAAAGAATATTTCAGCAGCCTGTGAGTTTCTGGGCCCAAACTTGTTACTCAAAGTGCAGATAGACCTTGAAAGACGAAACCGGGCATAATGCATCCCTTTCAAGTGATGCATTTGGTGCAGTGTTAAAATAACCCGAGCCAGAACGACCCAGCTCGAAATCATGCCAACCACACAAAGGATAGTCATTCATGTCAAGAACTCATCATGATGCCAGCCAGCAGAAGAATGCCCATGAAGGTTAGACGTCTATGCCATTTATTTGCAGTATCGTGACTCTACATGCCTGTTCGTCTCGTCCCACCCCTATAATATAACCTTACTTGAACGTCCGGCAAGGGTATCTATGTCACACTTTTAGCTAAACCATCCAAAAGACCGCCATTCCACTATCAATAACGGGAGAACACTTACTTGTCCGGGTAAGCCTGCTCCTCGGTCACCTCCCACGGGTGCACATCCCACTCGCCCGTCTTCAGGCTCTGCCCGCTCGGCAGCGGCGGCAGCCCGTCGACCAGCAGCTCCTTTGCGGCGTCGACGCCCTTCTCCTCAAACACCTTGGCGAGGCCCTTCTCCTCGCCCTCGGCCTCGGCGGCCACGAGGGCCTTGGAGCCCTCCTCGCCGATGAGCTCGACCTTGGGGCTCGCGGCGTTGCCGACGGTCAGCAGGGCGGCGGCGTCGGCCTGGCCCACGACGCTGAGGCGCGGGTAGTTGCGGCGCGAGTCGCGCTTCCAGTAGGGGTTGTCGGCGATGTCGCCCGCGGGCACGGTCACGGGGTCGTCGTAGCCCAGGGGGTCGAGGCCGCCCGGCGTGGGCCACCGGTAGTAGGGGTTGAGGGGCACGCCGTTGGAGCGGTTGGGGTCAATGGCCATCGCGCGGCGGATGCGCTCCCAGATGCCGACGGACTGGAGGGTATGTTTCTGGAGGGCGGCAGACGTTAGTTTTGGCTGGGGCTGGATGATGTAGATGGGGCAGCTGAGGCGTGGAGGTTTCGAAGAGGGTGCCTTGTTACCTTTGATAAGGGAATGGCACGGCCTGCCGTAGCTGTTGCTACTGCTTTGGAGGCCATGGTGCTGGCGTTGAGGGGGATTGCGCGAGTGATACGATCGGTCGTGGTTATGCGAGAAGGCAAGCCGCCTGCTGGTTCAAGTGCATCACCGGCCCAGAGCCTGGAGTCGCGAAAGCGGCTCGAATCGGGAGAGATCTGATTGGTCTGTCCCGCATAGCCATTCTTACATAAGTCAGCCGGGTCGGGCCGGGGTCCGGAGCACTTCTGGATCTTGGCAATCTCGGCTTCACGGACAGCAGACCAGGCTGGCTCGAGTTTGAGCTCCCCTCAAACAAGCTCGCACACCCAATGTCACCCTCTTTTCGTCTCTACGTGCCACGGCTATTTCCAGTCCAACTCAACTCAATCATGTCCCACTAGCGAGTTTCGGTCTCTGTTTGGCCAACACAGCCAACCCCATTCATATGCATTTGCTCGCCGTGGCGGGTTGGTTGTTGGCATGAGGCACTTTCGGATCATTTGAGTCGAGGCAAAAGGTGTAATGGTCGTTGCGCATCCACAGGCCGACATTCGAGCTACCTACAGTGTACGGCCAGAGAGTTCATGCCCCCTCTGGCTCTCGGAAATGCATGCCTGAGGCGGATGAAAAGGGGAGTGTCCCCTTGAGTGGCCCCTGGATTGTCGTACTGTGGTACAGCACTCTGGCCATGACGGTGCCTTACCCAAGACGGGTAACCTGGGCATCCTCGGCGAGGCGTACTTGGATACCTCTTGTGCAGTCTGCGCAGCCGTTGCAGTCATGCGCAAATGAGGTAATGATAGAGCTTATTGGACCCTCTCTCGTGGTGATGCGTCAATAGGGTAACCTCAACGGACAACGGCTGGGCCTCCTATCGTCAATCGGTGACAGACAGCCTCCATGGACGGACCAGAATTGGAGCTAGAAGGGTAGGACGAACCAGGCGACAGACAAGGACGAGGAAAACCCGCAAGACGGTCGAGTTGGACACCGCGGTCTGAACTCGCCTGCAAACCTGAACCCCTGTAGGAAGGCACGCCCGCTGTGCCGCCCACAGTCTGTGGCCCTGGGCAGAAGGAGCTTGCAGCTGGAGCTGGAGCTGGAGTCTGGGGCAGCCGGAAACTCAGATCGATCACAACTTGAGGAGCTCCTTGTCCGGCCCCTGATTGGCTCGAGCTCTACCCCGTCCCCAGACGACATCCCATCATTCTCTCTTTCCCATATCTACCTCTGCCCTCCCACCTCCGTCTTTTGCCCGACCTATTTCTCTTCTTTTCACTCCTCACTCCCCTCCATCATCACCGCTACCAGCTGCCGCTGTCGCAAGCACAACCATTGATTTTCCCTTCCATCGCACACTCTGGGGGTCTCCCAAACTGTACGCCCCCTCCCCCCCCTCCCAATTCACGGCACTTTCATTGTTTCACCACTTTTCTCCGCAGTACGTAGGTTTCCATCCGCGCAGTGACATGCTGTTGATGTTATAAATGCAATGGTGTGCCATTTGGTGCTTAGTTGTAGTAGCTGACAAAACCCCGTCAGACTCGTCAGTCAATATGGCCCCTGAGCTCCGCAAGCGCAAGGCTCCTGCGCCGCCTCCAGAGCCTCCAAAAAAGAAGGCGGCCAAAGCCGTCACCAAGGTCAAAGAGGCCGTCAAGGGCAAGGCCGCAGGCAAGACCGCGGCTCCCGCTGCCAAGACCAATGGAGCTGCCGCCAAGAAGGTCGCGGTCGGCGACACTATCGACCTGGCCACCTTCGGCGGCGAGGTAACCCTCCACGACGGGACCACTACGACATTGACCTCCTTGGTCGAGGAGTCTGGTGCCGGAGTTGTTCTCTTCACTTACCCCAAGGCCTCCACTCCAGGATGTACCAACCAGGCCTGCCTCTTCCGGAACTCGTATGAGCCTCTTACTGCCGGCGGGCTCAAGATCTATGGCCTCTCTCGGGACTCGCCCAAGAGCAACACCACCTTCAAGGAGAAGCAGAAGCTGCCTTATCCCCTGATCTGCGACCCCAAGGCCGGTCTCATCTCGGCCATCGGCCTGAGCAAACCCCCTAGCAGCACCCAGAGGGGCGTCTTCGTGGTAGACAAGAAGGGCAAGGTCCTTTTGGCGGAGCCTGGCAGCCCGGCCGGGACTGTGGAAGCTGTAAAGAAGCTGGTTGGGTCCGGTGATGTTAACGGTACTGCCCCCGAGGAAGAGGAGAAGAAGGAGGAGGAGGAGCCGGAAAAGACGAACGGCGATGCGGCGGAGGAGGCCAAAGAGGAAAAAGCGGAGGAAAAGGCAGAGGAGGAGGAGGAAAAGAAGGAAGAGTGAGTACTGAGGACATCCGCATAACTTGGTGTTCCCAAAAAGGCATTGGAATGTGTTTCCGAGCAGTCATGTGGTTGCGAGTCTGGCTTGGCTTCGCTTCGCTAGCAGGAGGATGTTGAGTTTTGGGTACAAACTGGGAGTATTGCTTTGCCATCAGTGTACGATAGAACTATGAGCCTGTTTCTCTTGTCTGAATTGCAGGGCTGTTTTGATCCGATGCCAGCGCTCGAGGACTTGCAGCTTGAATATTGCATATGTGCGTGCGGCTTCAACATATGATATGAGGCCAGGGAGCAGGGACATGAGAAGTCACAGGCTCTCGACCGAATATACTATGATGATCTAATCTCATATTGGAATATGACATGACTCAGCCGCTGGGTGAGGAAAATAGTTCATCTTCAGTCTTCAAGTATTCGAGACCATAAAATGACGTCCTTGTAGGTCATTGTAAATTTGGGCCGAGTATGATATGACTCGTCAGAGTACTCTTGGGGGCATGTCTATATCTGGAATCACCAGTGAATCTCCATGAGACATCAGGAGGAAGATATGATGCTATTTTGTTTTCTCGAAGACTTTCAAGGGTTCATGTTGAACGTGCCTCGCGTAAGTACTGCTATAAGTCTTATTGAGGGCAGGGAATAATCATGCAATTGAACAACACTAGCCCCACTTAAAAGCCACCCCAAGTCGACCGCCGCAAGTTTGCAACAAGGCTGTCACCTACGTACCTACTGTACCTGCATCTGAACGAACCTTTTCTTAAATCCGCCCAAATTGGCCTATCCAATCTCCAGTGCTGCCGCCCTCAAGAGCTCGAACCGTCCTCGCGGACTATCACCACACTTCTCGCAACAGACAGGATCCAACCCTCACCTTACAGACGACACAGCACGAACATGACCGCCCCGCCCCCACCGCCCAAGGGCGGCGGCATGTCGCTGTACGCAAACCTGCTCAACCCCAAGGCGGGCGGCGAGGCCCCGGCGTCCATCTCGGGCGCGCCGGTGCTCTACGACAACGCGGGGGACAAGGACGATGCGGCCAGGAGGGAGGTCAACCCGGGTATGTACTATGTGGTCGCGTGAATGAACCGAGCTCTTCACAGAGCGGAGAGTGCCTTCAGAGAGCACACGCAGCCCTTCCTCTTTGCCCCAGGACGTCAGGACTGCTCGTGTGTCGCGCGCGTTGGCTAACACTTGTTCTCCCTCAGCCTTGCGCTTCCAGCCGATCCGCCGGCCCCAGGCCAACCAGAAGAAACCCACGAAACCGGGCTTTCCCAAGGCTCTATCGACACCAGCGCCGCCAGCGCCGGCCGCCTCCTCTGTTCATCCCGGCACCACGACGACGACAACAACAGCAACAGGAGGTGAAAACGCGCCCGCCGGCGGCGGTGCCCAGCAGCAGCAGCAGCAGCAGCAGCGCACCACCCTCGCGGACTGGGCGGCGACCGAGGACGACGAGTACCTGTGGGGCACGGGCGAGAAGCGGCAGCGGGGCGGGCGCAAGGCGGCCAAGAAGCGCAACAAGAAGCAGGCGGGCGGAGGGAACAGCAACCAGCGCGAGACGGACTGGGACGAGATCTACGACCCGGCGCGGCCGACCAACGTTGAGGAGTACCTCCGGAGCGAGGAGAGGATACGGGAGGTACAGGAGTGGAAGGCGGTATTGTATGCGCACCGACGGCGGAGGAGGGGCGATGGCGGTGGGAGTTATGACGAGAGTAGCGAGGAGGAGGAGGATGGGGAGAGGATAGGCATGGGGAGTGAGTTCCCACCCCCCCGTCCCCCATTTTCTTTCCATTGCGTGGATGTATCACTCGGCCGTTCTATGTTGCTGACAAGATAATCACCTTTCTACAGACCAATTCGCACCCCCAGCGGAATACTCTTTCGCGCCACCACCCATGTCACCACCACCCCGAGACTCCTCAGCGGCCGGCTCCGTACCAGACGATGCAACAGGCGACGACGCCTACGCCCGGCGGCTTGCGCTGTCTGGCATGGCGGCGGCACCACCGCCGCCCCCGACCTCCCACGCACCGACACCACCACCGCCACCTCCACCACCTCCTCCACCCGCAGAGGAAGACGGCGCGACCATCTCCCGCGGCCCAGTCCGCTACGAAGCCCCTCCCCAGCCCCCGAATGACAACACGGACGACAGCATGGACCTCGACGACGTGGAAGACGTCGACCTCCCGCCGCCGCCCGCGCCGAGCCTCGACTCGCCGATGCCCGACACCGACACCGACGCCACCTCAACAGCAACCACGACCACGAACCGCCCGGGCCAGAAGGGCTTCGCCCAGCGGCTTATGAGCAAGTACGGCTGGACGGCCGGGACGGGCCTGGGCGCGTCCTCGTCGGGGATCGTCAACCCTCTGTCCGTCAAGGTGGAGAAGCGCAAGAAGAAGCCCGACGCCGAGGGCGGCGGGTTCGCGGAGCCGGGCGGGCGGGGCAAGATCGTCGGCGGCAAGACCGCCTCCTCCTCTGCCTCTGGCTCCTCGGATCAGCAGGGCGGCAAGTTCGGCGCCATGTCCGAGGTGGTCGTGCTGCACAACATGCTCGAGGGCATGGAGGACACCCTGCAGGACGAGATCAACGACGGGCTGGGCCAGGAGATCGGCGAGGAGTGCGGGGACAAGTACGGGCGCGTCGAGAGGCTGTACATCGACGTCGGGGGCCGGCAGGTCTTCATCAAGTTCGCTGACGCCGTGTCCGCGCTGCGGGCGGTCAACGCGCTCGAGGGGAGGGTGTTCAACGGGAACACCATCGCCGCGAGGTTCTGGGACGCCGGGAGGTTCGAGAGGGGGGAGTATACCTGATAGCAGACAAAAAGACAGACAGCGTTTTGCAGAGAGAGGTCGGTGTGGGAAGTAACACCATGGTGCTCATGTCGAGGCGTAGAAATCCCAACACCATCGCGGGCTTTGGAGGGGAGATACGCGCCGACAACTACGATTCCCTACATCACAAACAACAACGTGCTTGAGCATGTGGAAGAGGCAGAGGTTAGAGGGCCTATTGATCTGGATTGGACTGTTGGCAAGGCAATGCCCTATGTACAGGCAGAACACCGTATGCTGAATACCGACGCCTTCTCTCGAAGATCCCGCTTTGACCCCCACCGCAGTTACCATTTGCCAGTCCCTTCCGAACGTTCATCAGATCTGCATCGCCACCATTGCACACAATCTCCTGGTATTATCCATCCCCGATTACCGAGTCGCAGACCCGCCCCATTCACAAATCAGAAATAGACCGAGAAACGACAAGCACGCGCGCACAAAATGCTCAGACTGACGGTTTGGGGGAAAAGGAGGAATTATTAGTCTAGTGTGGGTTTTCCTGTACGTAAAAGTTGACTCCGTGGTACCACGTGCGCGACTGCGGATGACTTGCTGAACTAAACAGAGCAGACCTTCAGACACGAGAAAGATCCTATCATCCTGGGGAATTTGTTGTAAAAGGAAAGAACGCCTCCGGTGTTTGTTTACCCTGACCCTTGAGTATCACATCAATGCTATCAAAAAGCACCACAGCCCATCGTCACGCCTCATTGAACCACTCTTTACAGCAGCTGAGCCAGCAGACCAACGAAGCTCAGACCAACTACAGCCGAGTTGACGTGCAGGTTGGCGGTGGCGGCGCTGCTAGAGTTGCTGGAGCCACCGGAGGTGGTACCACCGCTGGCGCTACCGGTGTTGGCGTTGGCGTTCTTGGAGTTGCAGACAGTCTTGCCCTGAATATCGCCGTTGCCAGTGGGCTCAGGAGCGTGCGAGCTCAGAGCCTTGCAGTCATCGGTGATGTCCTCAGTGGAGGTGACCGTGAAGGTACCAACCACATCCTTGATGTCGGGCATCTCGACACTGCGCGAACATGTTAGCACCTTGCATTTGATTTTCTGAGTTGTTTCAATACTACTTACTTGGTGAAGTTGCCACCGCAGTCGACAGCACCGCCAACGTTGGACAGCTTGGGCAGGGTCAAGTTCTGGAAAGCAGTGTTGTTGACAATGGTCAGACCACCACCAACCTTGGTGAGCGCGGGCAATGACAGGCTGACGAGGTCGGCGTTGTTGATGAAGGACAGATCACCAGTTGAGGTCGCCGTCAGGTTAGGGGCGGAGAAAGAGGTGAAGTAGTTGGAGTCGAATCTGGCGGAGCCGTTCACAGTCTCCAGCGACGCGGCGGAGAAGGTCGTCACGTTGGCAATGGTCAAGTTGGAAGCCCAGACAAGGTTATCCATGGTGACCTTCAGAGACTGACCATTGGCCTGGAGAATGATATTTTCTTGCAAGGAGGTCAAAGCCAGGTCAATGTCTGTCAGACGGCCGTTGTTGTTGAGGTTCAGGAGGCCAACGGTCTCCAGGTCGAGACCCTCCAAGCTGCCCAGGTGAGTGTCGCTAATGGTGACGCTGTCCGCGGTCTTGACACCACTGGTGAAGGTCAACGAGCTCAGGGCGGGCAGTGTCTGCCACTCAATGCTGCCGACGCTCGAGAGGGAGGTCATGCTCAAGGTGGACAGAGCAGTAAGGTTGGTCAGGGTGAAGGTATCCTTGATGGAGGTCAGGCTGTTGGCAGAGAGGGAGATCAAGGTCAGGCCGTCGGCCGTAAGGCTACCCTCGATAGACTCGACGTTGCCCAGGTCGAGCGTGGTACCCGCATCTGGGGAGATCACGACATCACCGGTGACAGTGGTGCAGCTTGAGAGGTCGGCGGAGGCAGTGACGGTGATAGTAGCGGCAGAACAGGATGCGGCTGCAGAGAATGGTGAGCAGTGGGTTACCATGGATTGATCCCCGCGAGATGGTTCAAGCAACTTACCAGAAGCGCCAGTGGCAGCCAACAGGCCTGCGAGGGCAATTTTGGAGAACATCTTGAGGGAGCTGGTCATTGTCAATTAGCTGGGAACCACGTGAGATCAATTTGCAGTTCTCCAAGTCTCGTGCTGTGTGTTGTGACGGGTGGGAGGAGGAAGTACAGGTCCAGAAGTCGAGCGTGGATTAAATATCGCGGTGCGTTAAGAAGATTGATGTGTAATATCGTCCAAGTACCGACTGACTAGACGGAGCTGGGGATCACGCTCTCGAGTCGTGGCGTAGTGATGTTGCCTGATGGGTGGTTCATCCAAAATTGTGTGATGATCGGACCGAGTGCGTGCGGAGGATGCAAAAGTCAAGGTGAATGTCGGCGCATCACACACACACACACACACAAAAGATTGTTGTCAGGATCGCCTCGCGCCTGCGAATGCTTGTTTCTTTCAATCGACCAGATAGTTCCTTCCCAACGACTCTCACATGTGTATGCAAGCAAACACAGAAGATCGAAGTAGGAGCGATGGAGCAGGGCCACGTTTTGAGGACGATGTGTCGGATTTCGCGTCGCCCAGGCTGATGGTAAACTTGAGCTCGAGCAGGCAGGCGTGGGTAGTTGGAGGTCGTCGCTGCGGTTGCCGTGGCTTCGGGAGAACCCAAACAACAACAAATCGTACCCAGGCGGGCAGTGAAGGTGAAGTGAGGAATGGATTGGGATGGCAATTGTCTCGCTAAGCTTCAGCTATTTTTTTTGCCAATGGCATGCACTTACAATGTGAGGATGTATGTGATTAGATTCCAGTCGGAGGATTGGCGTGGAATTCCAGAGATAAATGACGACGCGACAGGGAGAAACGGCGACGTTTATGGTCAGGAAGGAGGTTTTCTTTCGTTCGTTCTTGCGAATTACCACAGGATCTTCCTCTTGGCTCTCTCCACACTAGATAAATATTGGACAGTAGCGAGTGTCGTGAAACGGGAAAGAAGGAAGGGAGAAAGAGGGAGAGGATTCAGAAAAATCGGGTGGACAAGAAATGGTGTGGTGCGAGGAGAAAAGAGAGTGGAAGGGAGGAGAAGAAAGGCCTGGCGTTGATTAAAGGCTATGCAAGGTTGCAGGCCGCACGTAAAAAAAGCCCGGCCAAGGTTGGGAAAGGGGCAGGACGGAGTGGGGACTGGCAGTGATTGCGGATTCCAGATTGGGGGAAGCGACTGGCTTCGTGCTGAGATGGAGCTCATGGGCCAACCCTGCAACGCTTCGATTTGCACACGCTACGTACCGCAGTGGCTAATGAAAAAAAAGAACCAAGCCGACCAGGGCTACCAGGGCTACCAGGGCAAGCAGGCGACAGCAATCTGGCGATCGCTCGATTCACGCCCCCCAGTGCCGCAGCATCCCCGTCGCCCTGGCCTGGGTTACAGTGCCAGAGTGCTGACTGCGACCAAAAACCAGGGAATCTACCCACAGAGCCAGCTTGAGTGTGTCTCGAAAATACGGAGCTGCCAGGGGTGGCCCAGCGTCGTTCAAAGAGGAAAGGGATATCCCTTCCTGCAGCTGGGGAGGACTGGCAGGACTGGTTATTTCCCCAGACCACCACCACTACCACAGTACGGAGCAGATCGCACCCACACCAGCCTTCTTCACCAATTTACCCAGTGAGGGAGCCCTTTTCTGAATCGACGGCTTCAGTTTTGCAGCACTTTGTGGCCGCGCCCGTTGCAGCCTACGGCAACGGCACACAGACACACGATAAACTTTCACCATGGAATGATCAAAGTATCTTACACGGACTTGTCGTCAGCAGGCGCTGCGAAGGGTATGGTCTGCTCTGTCGTCCGATGTTTTGTCGAGTTGTCACTGTCGACCGCGTCATGGCCCCTCTCCTCTTCGCCCGGCCAGCCACCGAAAATTGAAAGTCAAGCCTGTCAAGACGCGGCACTGTCGACTTGACTCTGCGCAGTTGGGAGTGCTGGTGTCCACTCACACTCATATGATGAACACCGTACCATACCTCGCCGCACTGGTACTGTCCTGACTGTGCAGACTACACCATTCCGCCAGGCCGGAAGACGGCACCTCTTTGCTGGTAGTAGTTGATCTGCGAACGGAGCCGATCACCAGCCCTTCCTCATCTCCTCTCTCTTTCCGCGGGCAGCTCAGGTCACGGCAACGGAAATAACCAAGGAGATGTCATGATTGTCATCATCAAGATATCTCGCAGAAACTTCTCCAAAGTGTGGAACATCTTCATACCGAGTAGTACAACAGCTCTGGGTCTTCCTTCATACCGGCTTGTTCCACTGGAAGAGACCTCACTGTGTGCGTCGTACCAATGTAGTTGGTCCTAGCGCTGGGCGAGTCTGCATTTCTCTTGCCTTGTCCATATCCACACCCGCCACTCTGTGGAGACGAGACGCCTCATTTGTACCAAACAATTGCGCATTCAGCCTCGAGGAATTCCTTTTTGCATTTCATCATCATGCCTTTGCTGGCCGCCGGGTCCACGTCAACAGCAAGTCGCTCTGGCCAGATATTGGACATTCGGCACCAACCGATTACGAATCCTGTGCCGTTCTGCCGCCCTAGTCTCCTAAGATTGTTGATTCGGGCAGACTGGCCTCGATGGGGCCGCAATCACACTACCGAGATTACGAACGTCGACTCTGCTGGTTAGTCATCTCATCAGCGTACCGTCCGTGAATTTGCGAATCGCTACCTCATATCAAGGACGATTCAGAACCCAGGCTCCGCAACATTGCGATGCTCTCTACACAGTACGCACTAGGTGGCCGAGCTCGGGCTCGAGAGGCTATTGAGGCCAGAGCTCGGTACATAACTCGAGGCTTGTTGAGCCGCAAGCAGAAAACGTTCCGTCAGCTAGCGCCACTAGTTTAGCGACTCTGGGCTCGGCAACATCCAGGCCTGCCAGGATTCCAGTCATCCGGGCACGACTGACTGGCAGGTTATGCGGCCCCCAGGCTCCCGAAGCTGTCGACGGTCGACCACGAGCCTGCTCTATGCCAGTCAGGACCGCCCACCGGCGGACCTTTTTTCATGCACCCGACTGGTTCACCTGGTTGGCTTATTTCCTGCGAATTTGATGCTGCAACAGGTCGTCGTCGGCTGACAGCATAGTAGTTTCACTTGGCCCGAATTTGAACCTTGGAAAGCTGGTATGACGCACCTTCAGACTGCTGTCATCGGAGCAGAAACCTGGACGGACTCATTTCGACCGCCTCGATGTTTTCTCATTGCGCTGGACCAGTTGGAGCCTGCCAGCGGCATCTCTGCAGCTCCCCAGTATTGAGCAGTGTCACATCGCTTTGGATGAGAGGAACTGTACGTGGGGGAAAAGTCTAGTACCATGCTCGTGGTAGAGCTCTGCCACACGGACTCTGGGCCAAGGAGCTTGCAATACGAGAGCTATCCGTCGATTGCTTGCAGCTAAGGTCATGCTAAGCAGCTTACCATCATCGGAATACAGCTACGACAAGCGCGCTACGAGGTGCGAGGTGTGGGAGTGTCCTTGTAACCCAGGGTCAAGTTTCGCAACGATAGTCTGCATGAATTGAATTCATTCTGGCCGACATACCCGTTGACTTGCAGCGAGCGCAGCCACCAAGAAGAGCCTAGAAGATTAACGGACAAGCTCGTCTCTCCAGGCTCCCAGGCTGGCGCCCGTGTCCCGTGCACACGAACGGGCCTGTCAGGCCCGGCTGCTCGGAGCCCCCGTCAGTTACGGTTTGCCAAAATTCTGCAAACCCCCGGCCACCACGTCAAATTCTTTTGACGCGATGTGCTGATTCAATTAGATGGCAGGCGATACTCTCTGCGCCTGGGAGGACTCTTAAATCAACATGTCAACCCCTCGAATTTCTCCTCGCGATCTGCCGGTGCATGTGAGGTAACATTTCGACGAGGTTCTGAGCCCTTATCATTGACTTAATGAACCGAAAAGTGGTCCGCTCATTTTGCATATCTGACCAACCTTGCCTGCAGCGGATATGCCCACCCCTCTTCCTCCCGTGAATCCCGGACAGACGATCCGCATCTGGAAAGTTGGAGCATGCAGAGATGATTGGTCAATGGGCCTTGGAAACGTCCGGCTATTCGCGCGCGTCGTACTTCGGTGCTGGCAGTCCCCTGCTTCCCCTGGAGGAGCACGACTGTTTTCACATGGTGGAAAGGCGACCACCCTCTTGGCTTGTGATCCAGTCGTTTTGATTTGGAGGCCTTGTGGACTTACTTTGGGCATTCGACCTAAATGGATGCAGACTCCACCTCGACGGCATCATGAGGTCTCCAGACGGGCACAGCCTGTGGCTTCGCGCTGCGTGGCCATCTCGTCGTCATTCTGTGTTTCTTCACCAATCGATTCGGCTCCTCTGACAGATCATGTTTATCATCGGTGTTCGTCCGCCTCTCGGAGAATACAGAGGGCCACGATACCTAGATGATCTGTGCTCTCTCTGGCGAGCGCCCTTGCCGGTGGTTAATCACGTCACGGTGCAAAGACGGGAGGGAGACACGCCCTTGCTTGCTTGCTTGGTGCTGCTCGGTCAAACATCGCACACAACGACGACCTTCAGATCTGACGAGTCGGCATGGGGCCCCCAGGCAGGACTACTCTGCGACACTCTCAAACCACGTTTGCGGCCTTGGCGGTCGCTCACCACACCGAGACGATTCTAACCTTGATTGGTATACAGGAAACACCAGACAAGCTGAGGCACGAGGCTCGACGTACCCTCACAATGCATTTCCAGCGCCTGGCGCACCACGCTCGGCGAGGCTGTTGGCGAGGCCGACCGTCAAACCAGGGCCGGCTGGAGCCCGTCCCCAAACAAGGTCGAATCGGCTATCAGAGCTGTTCCGTTTTGACCAAAGCTCGACACCGACGCAAACTTGGACGGGTTCGGCTCACGGCTCGGGAGAACCACCCACGGGATGGCAAACAGGAAAGGCGCCCGACTGCTACTTGGATGATTCCAGTGGATCAGGTGTTTGTATAGATTTCGTTGGCCTTTTGTCTCGCGGGTGCCATCTTGCTCGTCGTGCGATGTTGATCCGCGCTTCGATCAATCAATCAATCGGTGTGACACGGAACAGTCTTCGATGTTGCCTCACCACACACGGCGCCGCACGCCTCCCACATGACCTCGCAATGACCGTGGCGCGCGAGGTAAGTCACCCAGGTGAGAGGCGATGACGCGCATGTTCATTGTGCGCTTCGTCGCTATTTGTTTCTTCTGATGTCGTCCAGATCATCACTTGATCTGTTATTTTCCTATCTGCTGGAACGATGATTGAGGAGAGTATGACCCGATCAAGTTATCTTCTTACCTTTTCAATGCCCCGACCGCTGAACGAGATGATCCCGGGAACACAGCATCAGCATCCCTTTCCTGCTGCCCGTCTCAACTGTACCCATCCGCGATTTCGCATCGTGGCGGCACCTGTCTCGACGGATACCCACCGCGGCCCGGCGCCGGCAAGCGAGCTCCTGTGCGACGGCGCCTCGAACGGGACGGGCACGAGTATCATCTACATGAAGACAGTGGAAAGGGTTTGTCCGACGCCAAATGGCGCCCCGGAACCCATTGTTTATTTGTTGAATTGTCTTGGTTTTTGGGGGGGTGGGGCGGGGACAAGGGGTCTGCGCCGAGTTGTTTTAGACTTGACGTCGTCGCGGCGCCAGCCACGCGTTGCGGTGCGATCTACAAAAGTTGGGATATCCTTTGTTGGCAGATGTCATATATAACAGATATATATGAGGCGCAGTGGGCTCTGCCCGCCTGCGTGGTCAAGATATATATACCTGCGGCAGAGCCTCTTCCTCCTACTGGTGCTTCCGTCCCAAGTTGTCCTTTTTAGGATTCTCTTGGAGGTCCTTTGGAGATCCTCACATGGGTCGTCTTGGGGTAAAGTTTTCCCATCTGAAATACTGAAAGATTACCATTCTTGGACGTCCTGTCAATGCCCTGACGAACTTTCCGACCCGAGCGTGCGGGCAGCGACGTCTGCTGCGGAGTAAGAGGTATGACATAGGTTGATGATCGGTATGATCGACGCATGGCTTAGAGTACTACTATACAATAGAGGCTGGAAGAGAGCCGAGGGCGCTGCTGCTGGTGGTCCGAAAGCTTATTAGCATCGTGGCCCTCTTGCGTCTTGGGGGGTCTGGGATTGAATGCCGGGTTGGTCTATCTACTACGCCTGACGAGGCAGGGGTGAGTTTCAACGTCGTGGGTACGCGAGTGCAGCTGTGCGTTCGCGAGCCCTCGTCGGAGTCAGAACGAACAATATGACATCTGATGACCTCGTGGTCGATAGTGGAGTGATTGCTGTATTGAGCAATATCGGGTTCGGCCGTTCAATGAATTGTCGCTGGGCCGGCGCCAGAACGGGCGATGGGAGTGTGGCAGGCTCCGTCGTCCACGCGACTGTGAGAGCTCGGGACGGCGATGCCGTCGACGATCGCCTATGAGAGATGCTTGTCTGCTACACTACCGCTTTTCACACCTGCTTAGTAGGCAGATTCGCTGCCGTGGCTCCTATGTGGTTATGTCTCAACACTTTATGTCATGTCACTGGTATTTCGTTCAGCTGATAGTCGTTGGGATTGCCATCTTTTCGCTTGAGGTTCACCCCTCTTCGTGTCAACTCTTCCTTCTTCGCTTTGGATGGAACTGATCTCATCTTCGCTTTGGGTGGCACTGATCTCATTCTCGCACAAGCAGGACACAGCCGGAGACCTTGCCTACCCAGATCCTAACGGGTTTGGCCGTCATAAATTGTTCTACAATGCTTGATTCTACAGCAGATCCTCTGCCTGAGCTTCAAATTTTTACGCGCCACGGCGAAGATAAGTCTCACTCCAGCGTACTGATATCCGTCTCCTCCACCCTCCACATATACCACATGAACACACTCCGATACGGGCTGAAAGGTGCCGCCATTTCCAGCATCTCCTTCTCACTCATATACTTCCACTTGTTCCCGCCGCCTTTCGCCTTCAACTTGGACACATCCCGCCCGGCAAACGCAGCCATGCCCCGCTGCACACCGAGGTCCCCCGTGCTGAAGACATCCATGCGCTTGAGCCCGAAGCACGCAAACATCTCGACGCTCCACTGACCGAGCCCGCGCACGGCGATGAGCTTCTCGAGGACCTCCTCGTACGAGGCGTCGGCCAGCAGCGTCGCGCTCAGCTCGCCCGCCCGGAACTTCTCCGCCAGGCCCTGGAGGTACTCGGCCTTGCGCTGCGACAGGCCGGCGCCCCGCAGCGTCTCGATCGAGGCGGCCGCGACCTGCGAGGGCGTCGGGAACTTCCTGCTCGCGGTGGTGGTCGTCGCGTCCGCGGCGGCCTCGTGGTCGAAGAGCGCGACGAACCGCGCCTTGATCGCCTTTGCGGCGGCGCCGGACACCTGCTGCGAGATGATGCCCGACGCCAGGGACTCGAAGGGGTCGATCTCCTCGGCCAGGCCCTCGGGGGAGAAGATCCGGCAGTGGTGCGCGTCGACGAGCGGCTTCAGCCGGGGCTCGACGGCCGTGAGGTGCGCGCAGGCGTCGGCGAGGATGGTGGCCGTCGTCGTCTTGAGCCGCGAGCTGGGCGTGCCGTCCTCGGAGAGCGCCGGCTTCGCCGCCGCTACGCGTGACGTCTCTGGCGAGAGGAGAGGTGCGTTGGTGCCCTTGGGGTCGGCGAGGCGGGCCACCGCGCGAGCTTTGGGCTTGGGCGTTGTCTTGGTCGGGGAGCCGGACGATGTCCCCGTGGACACGGCCGGCTCGGCGATGAGCCTGACGGCGCTGGGGGTATGTTGCGGCACCAGAGGAGGCACGCTGGATTTCTGGGCTCGTCTCTTGGGTGTAGATGGGGCTGCGGGCGACGGATCGCCGTTCTCGCCGGGTGACGGGGCTGCTTTCCTCTTGCGGGACTTGCTCGCTGGGGTGGGCGGAGGCGGCATCGAGGTTGTCTCGCTGGCCGCCGGTTTGGCCTCAGCCTGCGCCGTGAGTCGTGCAGATCGCCGGGTGGTCATTGTGAAGTACGCGGTGGGTTCAGGATAGACTAGACGTAGAGCCACTGGAAGCTGGGTCAAGAGGATGTGTCTGTCAGGTGTATAAGGTCTCAGAATTTTGTGCAGTGAAAATGTCGAGCAGGTGTAAGGCAAAATTCTCGTTGTGATCATCACAAATGTTCACGAACGCGGGAACCAAGGGTCGACGTCATATGCTGAGCGCTGAATTGACTTCCATCCGCGACTTGCCCGAGCTGCCAGAATGTATGAGGATACTGCTTGGTGAGATTATTGACGATAGCAAGAATGTAAAGGCATGGAAAGACGAGGGTTAATTGTTTGGGCAGCACCGGGAGGAGTCAGAACTTCTGTCAGCTCCCAAAAGTGCAAGTGCGGGAGTGAAACGCGCCCTGCACCTGTCATCCTGTGACGCACTTGGTCGCCCTCGATCCGCCAACTCACGTGCTGTGTGCTGTGGCATTAGGCCTTTTGTCCTCGGGTCCTGTCCTATGTAGGACATGCATGCGGAGTCGACCTCCCCTCATCAGTTCTCCGCAAACTCCGGGAGATGAACAGAAACCTGGGCTCAGCCGAAAGGCTGACGCTGCAAAATTCGAGGTGAGAGCGGTTGTAGGGAGAAGACAAGTTATATCAAGGTTGGATGCAGTAACAATTGCACAGAGTAGTGCTCGTCGACTATTCCCCGGTTATCACCAAGCATCTTGGTTTTCGAACCTGCTCTGGGCATTTCCTATGATCTGAGTATAGATTGTGTGAGAGAGAGAAGGACAAAGAGAGAGAGTGTGTAAATAAAGGACATGCCATCGCCTTGCATGGAGATGACCCAACAGGAATATATCAAATTCACAGCACTTCCGAGATTTGGAGCGTGGGCGTATTGAGTCTATGGGTTGTATACTCTCAACGTCTGAACAACAGTCGCTTGAGACACATGGCGATTGGGTGAGAAAAAGTATATCTACAACTTTAGGGGCATAAGAATAGGGGCTTGTTTGCCACATGCGGTAGAGTCGGTGTAAATATGGATCTCAGTCAGACGAGTGGATCTTCAAAGAACTTAAAGTACTATGCATAGATCAAGGCTATCTTGCTGCATTTTGAGTGTTGGGTCATCTACCCAGGGTAGGAAGGACAACAAAAGGCTGGATTGAGGCTTCGAAAGCCGTATCTTCGAAAGGGACTCAATGGCGTGTGTGTTCCCATACTTCGGTGCGAAGTATCTTCGGGTCATTCTCCGTCGTCTCCTCACAAGCTCCTCTGGCCCGGTGTGCCCCGTTTACCCGTCCATGTCGATGGATCATCTCACATGCAGGACGACCGCTAATGAAGATCACCTGGCAGAGCGATCCACAGTCGATAGGATTCTAGAATGGGCCGGAAGCCAGCAGCTGTACTATGTAGAGCCGATGCTTACATTGCCGCTCAGAGGGCGGCCTGGAGAATAACATCGGTCTTGAAAAAAGAGACCAGAGTGAAGAGCAATCGATAAATCCAACATGCCGAGAGGACAAAGGAGACTGCTACATACAACCAATGACGCGGATGAGAATATATAAAACAACATTGTGCTAATTGGAAAGGTGGACGATGATTGACATGCCAGCATGCCTAAGGGTCAGTGATGTGAGCAAGGTTCAACGGTCTAGAAGCCATGTGCAGAGCCTTGAGAGCCTAGAACTCGGGTTGTCCGCTAAAACATGGAGTCACATCGCCAACCCTGAAGGTCAAATTCGTTGAGACCCTGCCGCCCCGACAGGCTGCACCTGCGACGGCGGCGACTGCACTCGCCCTCGCTGACGCTGGTCCCGGCTCTGGCATTTTCGCCAGCGGCGGCAGCTTGCCCTGGTCTCCCTGGCGCTCTCGTATTTTCAGGCCGTTCCTGATAGGCTCCTGCGGACAAGATCCCTGTGAGCCGTGCCGTCTTGGCCTTTTTTCGCCGCCGACATGTCAAGTGTCTAGGCTCCCCAGGCACAGCACCTCAGCACACTAGCTACTCCTTCCACGGGTCCCTTCCAGGGGGCTGAGCTCAAGGTCCTCCTATCGCTCGATTCAACCCAGCCCAACCCTTTCTTTCATTTCCTATCGCACTCTGCCGTCGCTCGATTGACCGTCCACTCGAGCATCAGGAGCCGACTCAATTTTCTTGCTCGCCACGGGTTTTCTTCTTCAGGTTATTGCGGCCAATTCGACGACATTTCTTTTTCCCTCTTCTCCGTGTGGCCCCCACGTCCCAAAACATCCGTGCGCTACGAGACACAAAGACACGCGGACGCAGACGCAGACATCTAGTTCCACGTCACGTTTAGTCCGGATCACAACAGACGAGGCACAGTCCACTTCCGGCGACCTGCCGCCGTCACTCCTCCACGAAAACGCCGTGTCGCCGCCGTCAAGAGATCGTATCCCCTCCGTCCGTTGCTTTGGATACCAAGAGCACCGTTCCCCCAGGAGATCTGCCCACACGGCAACGGATCGCAACCTCACCCGCGCGCAGCTTGGCCTCGAACTGACCTGTCGCGATCGACTCTGGGTGGTGCGCCGGGCCACCCAAGACCCTCCTCCACTATGCTTCTTCCAAAGGGCGGCTTCAACTGGAAGGCTGCAAGAGCCAACCTTCCACCAACAAGAGCCGTATGGAGCTTCTTGACACGGACAAGGTTTCTGCTGTGCATCGCCATCGCAGGCGTCCTTCTCCTGCTATGGCGCGGCATAAGCACATCAGCCTCAGAGATGCAGAGGTGGGTCAAGGCAGCAGCCATCCCTCTTTGACCACACCCCATGACTTCAGTTGCTGACGATCCATCTCTATCAGTTTCTACTGCTGGGGTCCTTCGAAGCCGCCAATGGAGATGACCCTCAACGAACAAGTCGCGTGGAACAAGCACCTTCAGACCCCCGTCATCTTCAACCACCACACGCCGATAGAAGTCAACTCGTCGACCATCGAGCACGTGAACCTCAACCCCGTCATCTCTACCAAGAAGGCACTACAGAACGAAGAACGCATCCTTGTCCTGACGCCTTTGAAGGATGCCGCCCCTTACCTGGCCAAGTACTTCGAGTTGCTCGCTGAGCTGACATACCCTCACCACCTCATCGATCTCGCCTTCCTCGTCGGTGACTCGGCCGATGATACGATGGCTGTGTTGGGAATGGAACTTGACAGGATACAGAAGCGCCCTGACACCATCCCTTTCCGGAGCGCCATGATTGTCGAGAAGGACTTTGGTTTCCACCTTAGTCAGAGCGTCGAGGATCGCCACGGCTTCGAAGCGCAGGGACCGCGCCGCAAGGCCATGGGCAAGGCCCGCAACTACCTCCTCTCTACAGCCCTGAAGCCCGACCACTCTTGGGTTTACTGGCGAGACGTCGACATCGTCGACAGTCCAAAGAAGATCATTGAGGACTTCATCGCCCACGACAGGGATATCCTTGTCCCCAGTAAGTCTGCACTATAAATTAAGATTACTAGAGACAGCACTGACCTTTGCCAGATATCTGGTTCCATCGTTACAAGGAAGGTCGCGATATCGAAGGACGATGTAAGATGGTCTAAATCAGACAGCGAGAATCTGGGAAGTCATGCTGACCACAAGACAGTCGACTACAACTCCTGGGTCGAGTCGGCTAAGGGCCGCAAGCTTGCCGCGAAGCTGGACAAAGATGTCGTCTTGGCCGAAGGTATGACGTGGAACTTTCTATCTTCTCTGCGGAGCTCATGGTGGCTGACGATGCAATTATAGGGTACAAACAGTACGACACCGGGCGCACGTACATGGCAAAGATGGGCGACTGGCGAGACAACAAGGACGTCGAGCTAGAACTCGACGGTATTGGTGGTGTCAATATTCTTGTCAAGGCCGATGTACACAGATCAGGTTGGTCATAGCAGTGGTCATCGAAGCTAAGACATGGGCAACTGACAACTTATCCCAGGCATCAATTTTCCTGCTTACGCCTTCGAGAATCAAGCCGAGACCGAAGGGTTTGCAAAGATGGCCAAGCGAGCCGGATACGAGGTTTACGGCTTGCCAAATTACGTGGTCTGGCACATTGACACCGACGAGAAACCCGGCAACGCATAACGCTGAAACAGATACACCGACATTCACTTCTCACGGGATCAGAGCGAATCCCGTCCTATTTGTATCGACAATTCGATCCGACGACTTTCGAAAGACCATACGGCAGGAGACGCGGGCATTTGTACGAAGAGCATGAATACAGACGGATGGACGAACGCCACATACCCTCTATCGATGATGGCAGGCAGGCTTTTCGACACCAAATCGGCGTTAGGTGGGGCTTCTGGAATTTTACTGCTTTGTTCCATCATCATGAACAAATCATATTTTCGACATTCATCGGATATTGCGACATACGATTTTTCCATCGCCCTGGGCATTTGAGCCGGCGGCAGCCCGTGCTGGTCGAACAACGTCCCCACCCTGGTTCGCCAGTCACTCAGTGCCTGTTCTCGGGTATTACGTTTCTTCAACGATGAGGGGGAGCGACCTCAAGCCTCCTTTGCTGTTCAATTCGCCAAGCTGTGATCGGAGGCTTTCCGTGGACTAGCCCAGGATTTCCCAGGCATGCCACTTTCTTCACAACCTCTCATCATCGATCGAACTGGAATTTGTGGACCTTTAATACTTTCGGATTCAAAACCCCCTCCTTGCTTGATCGAGAGATCCCATGGGCTCGATAGACCTTGGCTATTTTCTGTCTTTTCTGGGTGGACCAAAAACTTGGAGCGTTGATGCGGCTGCAGCAGGTCATGTGCCTGCACAATTGCATGCTGAGGGATGAGGAACGATGACTTGACCTGACTTGAGATATGTTCTTGTGTGCATAGCCAGGGCTTTTGATGGGACGGGTCGGGTCGGGTCGAAGGCGCAGGAGACAAGGGACGCCATGGGTAGGCGGGCGGGCATCTGAACAGACGTTAGGAATCAACCACATCGGAGGGAGGGCCGATTTGGCTGAACTGTTAAACACAGTGACTAATATATACCTACCACCTTGAGGCCTCTCTATATGTCGACGTTGGTCATGCGTTGCGTGCCACGGTGAAAGCCATTGCATTTGGATCTGATCTGGGCTTGTTTGACGTAGTGTTTACAAAACCGTGACTATTGGATTGCTCGAGTATCTTGTGGCTTCGAGCCGGCAGGCCGTTGATTTTGTTGACTCCGTTGTTCTCGACATGCTAGCGTTGTTTCGTGTTCTGGAGATTTTGAAGGCACACGGCGTCATTCAAGACATTACGCAACTCATGCTGCGGGCTCTTTTAACGACAGCCGTTTGACGGGAGGGAGGCAGGACGCTGCTTCGAAAGAGCAATTCTGCAGTCCTGATTGTGTTCCCTGGACCACACCGGCAGCTTTACCTTGATAGTGCGGAAAGCTGTTCTGCCGCACGAAACAACGTCTTCCTTAGAGAAACATACGAGAAGTAAGATCCATTTGCCATGTTGCTTGACCATGATCCCTGAAGAAAGCAGTCTAAGAACCTTGATCGTCTATTGCGTCTTGATGCGGATTTTGTTTCGCCAATATGGTACAGTGACTGTCTCGTAGACCTCAAAGGGCGTCCCTTGCTTTGCACCGACCTCAACAGCTGTGTGCACCTCAACCTCTACCCTTCTGCCTCTCCTTCTCCATCTCCCTCTCCTGCTCCCGCTCCCGCTCCCGCTCAGCCCGAGGCTTTGGGAGCTCCCAGCCCCTCATCTTGTAAAACTCCGCGCGGGTCATGCCACGCCACTGATATTCAGGCGAGGATCCCCAGACAAAATCCGTCTCGTCCCAGGCGTCCTTGGTCTTCTCCCACAGCGACCTGGGCGGCTTCTCGTACTCCATGATCCACATGCCATCGCCGCCGTCGCCATTGCCAGCCTTGTCGGAGGTGGAGGTGGTGGAGGTGCACACCTAGTGCTTCTTGTAGACGGTCATGGTGTCGAGGGCCTCCTTCTCCTTGGCCTCGGCCTCGACCAGCTTGATGATGGGCGACAGGTAGGGGATGTCCTCGGCGGGCGGGGTCCACTCGGCCTTGGGCAGCAGCTTGTGGCCGATGGAGCACTGCACGGCGCGCCTGATGCGGAAGATGCGATCGTAGCGCTCCTTCTCTCCCAGGCGCGCCAGGGCGGACTGGACGGTCTCGGACTCCTCGGGAATCAGATCGTCGGCTCTGTAGGCAGGGAGAAAGGCATGGAGGTTAGCATTCCGGTCTCTTATCAATTGAGGGCGGGGAGGGGGACAAGAGAGAGAGCGCGCATTACCTGAGACCCAGCTGTCGGTAGCCTGAGGCATTGGCGTACCAGTTGGCCAGAGGCTTGAGGGCACTGCTGAGCCAGGGTCGCTTGGCGACAAAGGGTGCCAGTGTAACATAGGACATGTTGGCTTGTGAATGTCGAAAGGCTGACCAAGGCGTTGATGGGTGGAGTGAGTGGGTGGTGATGCTTTCGACAAGCAGAGCTTGGGTGCAGTCCAGCGAAGTCGTAATTGGCGCGACCTGATTGACTGCGCAAACGAAGATGTCCCGGGATGTCTTTGCTGGAAAGACCCCTAACCCTTAAGATGTCTGCCGACCAGTGACCACCTTCAGGCCTGGGGCAGCCGCGGCAAGTCCTGCAAGGTGATTTAGTCCGATAACAAACGCGCAGATGCCTGCAAGCCCAAATTCTTGGAAGTCTGGACCTGCCGCTGCTGGTCCTAAATTACAAAGGAGATTCCACAGATGAGATCACTCTACATCTCGACGTGAGCCACCAAAAGCTGGCAACCAGCAAGCTGCTACCCCAGATTTTCCTTCGCGCCAGCTACCTACTTGGTGCAGAGGAGGTACACCAGATTGATTCCAGTCCCTGGTCTATGCACTCAAAGCAAGACACATTCCCCGTCCTCATTACTTGGTCTCCAGTCACACAACATTGCTGTAGGTCTGCAGTCATCGCCCGGTGTCGGGATTGACCAGATCGGAAGAAGAAAAAAAGCGGCGCACTATCATTGTCATCCGGCGCTCAAGCTGGACCTCTCCACCTCCACCAAAAAGCCCACTTCTAACGCCAGACTGCGACGACCTCTGACAGCCATCTGTCTGATATCAACACAGTCCCTCCACTCCTCACACCAACCTCCTCACCATAACTCATACTTCTTTCTGGTCGCATCCAGTTCAAGCTTTGGTTTCAAGGTCAATGGCCTCTGATAACCGCTAGCTGCAGCGTCACGGCCTCTGCGTGGGAGTTGTTCCCCGCACTACGGCATCGGGACCCCTCGACCCAAGCACCCAATTCCTAACACTCTAGAGTCTCTCTCTCAATACTCACAGGACTGTCATCTCGACGTGTCGCGTACCTGATCGACGACCAATTCGACCTCTTGACCTCCTCCAAATCGCCGACGTGACTGCCGAGGTCTCCCCTCCGACCCTGGTCCCCCATCCTGACAAACCCCCTCCTCTTCGCCAAGGAAGAGGAATGTCTCTCGAGGAACGACCTGCTCCCCCTCCGACCGCGGAATATGGGCGCGCAGCTCCCGCCTCCACCACCAAGTACACATACCCGACGACTGCTGAACTGCCGTCGCCCGTCCCTCCTCAGTTGTCTTCGGTAGCAGCCTCCTCTCTCCCCTCCTCCTCCTCCTCCTCCTCCACTACCATGCACGACCCCGACAGGATCACGCCTCTTGAGCGCTGGGCTGCTCGCGCTTCCGACTCGCAGTTCAATGCCTTGGCCGGCGCAATAGGAGGGTTCACCTCGGGCGTGGTGACCTGCCCCCTCGATGTCATCAAGACAAAACTTCAGGCGCAGGGTGGTCTGGCGCAGTCACAGGGCGGGATACACGTGGGCCAGCCTAGGATGTACAAAGGCCTCGTAGGGACCGCCAGTGTCATATGGAGAGATGAGGGTCTACGTGGCATGTACAGAGGTCTTGGTCCGATAATATTGGGCTACCTGCCGACCTGGGCTGTCTGGTTCACCGTCTACAACAAGAGCAAGACATGGTTGAGTCAGCCTGACCGTACGTGGAATCCCCTTTGGATCGCGCCTGAACAGCATGTGCATTTCCGTTCTGTTGCTTTGGCACTTGAACGCTGGCTCCTCTCTTTCCAAGCCAAGAACTGTGCTAACAATTCCCAGGCAACACATTTGTGGTCAACTTCTGGTCGTCCATAATAGCCGGAGCCAGCAGCACCATCGTCACCAATCCCATCTGGGTTATCAAGACACGGCTCATGTCACAAACTGGTCATCATGACAGACACCGGTTTTCCCTCTTTCCCAAGGGCGCCAACACACCCACATCCCGCCCTACCATGTCGATGAATGGCTACTACCACTCAACTTTCGACGCTGCGAAGAAGATGTACACCACCGAAGGCATTAGAGCTTTCTACTCGGGTCTTACACCTGCGCTGCTGGGTCTCACTCACGTGGCAGTGCAGTTCCCAGCTTATGAGTTTCTGAAAACGCAATTTACGGGCCAAGGCATGGGCGCTACACCCACCGAAGCCAACCCCAAGGCCCACTGGTTCGGCATTCTCAGCGCTTCGATTCTCTCCAAGATCGCAGCTAGCAGCGCCACCTATCCGCACGAGGTGATACGGACCCGACTGCAGACCCAGCGACGGCCCATGCCTGGCAGCGATCTCGTGATGGGCACTGGCGGCATACCTGGCCTCAAACAAACCGCTTCGTCTGCTGAGAAGCAGCAGCCAGACAGCATGAGATACAGGGGTATCGTGAGAACGTTTCGGACGATCTTGCGTGATGAAGGCTGGCGAGCATTCTATGCTGGCATGGGTACCAACATGATGCGTGCGGTGCCGGCCGCCACGGTCACGATGCTCACGTATGAGTACATCATGCGCGAGTTGAACAAGACTCGCCTGTCGGGCCGAAGCAAGTTGCAGGCTCTACGGGACCAAAGCTTGGCCTGAAGTATGGCTGGTGCGTCATACGGGCAACATTTCGTCAGAGGGACAACGTGAGGGCGTTCGGCCCATGAACTTGGGATAACGCGACATGGGACGATGAAATGACAGCAGGAAACCGGGTTACCGCATTCTTGTTACACGCTGTGGCAGCCAAGGCCGCAGCTTCGGCATCACATGGACCCAACTTCTGGTCATACAACACGACATCGAGTCGCGTTCTCGTCTACTCAACCTCTCACATTCAAGTCGACGAGGTCTCAGACCGAGGGTAATCGAACTAGCGACACGAAACAGGAGGAACACAAGCATGTCGTGCCCCAAACGTGCGAGACTCGGAGTTTTGAGGAAGGGGAACATTGAAAAGGAAGAAAGAGGCGTGGTCCGTCCGGCCGAAGAGTGGCGGCCGAGTTTTCTATGCGGACCCTTTTTGTGTGTGTCAAGATACGATACCCGGGACCACCACGACTGCGATGATGACGGCTTTGATTAGGGCACAAAGTTCGCAGGCATAGAATCATGGACATTGTAAGGTTAGCATTACTCTGCACGTTGCGTCAGGCGTCAGGCGCAGGGCAGCACAGCGAAGCACAGGAAAAAGAGGCTCAACTGAGGAGACAAGTGAGTTGACTAAATCATAAACAAATCAAAGAATCCGTCAAATGCATAGTGTCCCCTGGATGTCACATTCTCCATAAGGAACCTGATAAGTGATCACAGCCAACAGAAGCATGGGTGTTGATGAAGGTCAGTGGTTCCTGAATTGGGGCACTTGTTGCTCCATTGTCAGCTGCCTGACTGCCCAGGTGCCAGTCTGGAGAATGTGTAGGCCAGCTCAGAAGACGTTCTCCTCGAACCATTGAACAATCTCCTCCACCTTGTCCGAGAGGTGCTGACACGCCCTGAGCTTGTATTTCTTCCCGGCCAAGCCCCCTTCCTCCTCCCCAACGTCCACGTCAACCGCCTCCAGCACCGCGTCCCAGCGCGGTGCCATCTTGTCGTAGGCCTCAGCATCCTCGTCTCTTTGATATATCCGGTCAAGCCACTCCTGCTTCAAGCTCTTGGCAGGGTCCGGATAGACGCGGGCATATTGCAAACCCTGTTTCTGCAGGGCCTTGCGCACATCCCGGTGCGTGCCAACGAGGATGGTGGTGTGCTTTTCGGTCGACAGTCTCTTGACCTTGTCAATATACTGCTTGTGAAGTAGATTCTGTACGTCGTGGACTGTGTACAAGTTCCCCTTCTTGTCGCGCCAACCTTGGGAGGCCAGCCATGTCTTGCCGCTGCAGGTGAAGCCGGAGATGATGATGGCCTGCTGTGTGCCGGACATTGTTTATGGCGCAATGAAGAAATGGGGACAATGTATTGAGGGTGATTCTGGTACGATTGACGTTCCTTTGATGAGCCTTCTGGGTCTGTTCTTGTTCTGTAGACGTCTTGGTAGATGTATTGATTCCTTCTCTCAGCAGCTCCAAGCAGCTACCTAGGTACTCTTTATACACGCCGTCAAAGCCAGTCACTGGACACAGGAGTATCTCATGACTTCAAATCCGACGTGATTCACAAGAGAAAGAACAGCATGTGGAAGATGTTTGTCTCACTGCTGCTGCCATGTCACACAAGCCCTACCGTCGTGTTAATTTGCCCACGGAGCTGGATTTGATCTTTAGAGACACATCCTAGTGCATGTTGATGTATTAGACGATCATTAACACCATCTATCGTCACTAGAGGGTTCCAAAAAATGAAGATTGTGGCTTCTCTGTGACTTCTTTATACTCTCTCGCCCTCTTGAAGTCACTCCTATCCTGCATGATCCTGACCAGCTTCACACTGGAGACTTCAGCGCCACGACCGCTCCTGTCGATGAGGCCGTGCTCATCCGGTTCCGTCACAGTGTCGGTTCGTGGGCTTGCCACTCTTACAACGCATTAAACATCAGCCAACGTAGCTTTAGCTTAGTGTAGAGTCATTCTAGCAAAGATATTCTCAATATACAGCACCAGCCAGGCCTGGCGACTTGGGGACCTACCTCTCGGCTCTTCTGAAGCCTGCTATGCTCGTAGTCGACGGCATTCAGGATCACTGTTACTATACAACTGCATGGTGCTAGGGTACCCTGTCGCAATGTCCCTGAGCAGATCCGGCTCCGGGCCGAACCGTACGCTCTGTTCGCGTCCATGCCAACTCTCAAGGTTTTCCAAAGGGCTAGAGATCTTGTGAGTAATGATGGCAGTATCTGTGTGCATAGAAGCGGGGGGACACTTAAGGCGGGCGGCGCCCGCCTCCTTCCCCCCGCCTGCACGTTCCTCCCTCCTTATCCTTCTTTTGTTACTGCGCTAAGATGAAACTAAGGAAAAAGTCAAATATAGTGCATGGAACAAATTTTTTCTTATTTGCACTATATTGTTATACTATAGTTTACTATAGTTATTTGCACTGTGGCTATCTATACTATGTTAATTTTTAATTATTAGGTATAGTTAATTATATACTTTTTACAAACGAGGGGCTTAAAGCTTTTAAAGCTATAAGCGGGTTATATAAACCCTCCTTAATTCTAAGCTTTTCTTTATAGCTTTTTTTGTTTGCTTTAATTATTTGCAAAGTAATTTATTTGCCTTTTTACTCTTTATTTTAAGAATTTATTTTTAATTATATTACTATAGATTTTCTTTATTTTTTTAATATTTGCAAGCAAGTGTTTAAAATAATAAAAGCTGTTAATTTTTTATATATAGTTAGCAATGTAGTTAATAGTATATTTAGCTTGCTTTTAAGTAGCTTAAATAAGAAGGAGATTATAAGCATATATTGCAATAAAATATCTGCTATATAAATATTAATTTCTCTTTTAATATAAGTAATAATAATAAATATCAAAAGTAAAGCGGTTAATTATTTTTAGCAATAGCCTAGCTAAACTTAGCAGTTTAGCTAGGTAATAGATACTCTTTTGTTTATATTATAGGCTATAAACTTTAATGCTAAAGAAAGAAAGCTTTGTTTTTGCTGCCTTAAGCAAGACTAAGAGAATCTTAAACTTTGGCAATATAAACTTAATTAATGCTGTGCCTAGCTAGACGTAGCAACCTAGCTGCTGTGTGCTGTTTTTAATAATAAGGATAATTTGCATAAATATCTAGCATAGGTCTAAGTGTACGCTAAGCTTTTTTATAGATTTATTTCCTTTAAATTTATTTATTAAATCTTTAAGAACTGGTTTAAAGCTTACTTTCTTTTTTAGCTACGCTGGAATGATAATGCTTCTAAGGTTTATAAAATTACGCTTAACAATGGCAATATTACCTTAACTACTTATTATAGTATGTCTAAGGATTATAAGTTTTAAAATATATTTATTAACTGTTTTATAAATTATAAAGCTATTTAAAATACCTTTTTTAGCAAAAAATATAATGGTATTATTATAGCTATAAACCTTTGGTTTGCCTGCTTAAACTAATAGAAAGTCTGCTATTAATATTAGCATATTATTCGTTTTGCTTTTAACCGCCTTGTGATTATTTTAGCTAAACTTTTTAAAGAAGATAACTAGCAAGACTTTTTAATAAAGGCAGAGTATTTAAATGAGTTTATTACTAAGCAATCCTTCTTTTAAGCAAATTATGCAACCTTTTTAGCAAAATATAAATAAAATACTTATAATAACTTTAACTATTAAATTTGCTCTAAGTTTAATTGCTTTTAGGCGTACTTTTGCGCTAATTATAGTAGAGATTACTTAGTTTAAAAATGCTTTAAGAAGGCTGTTAAAAAGTGATTAAATATGCTTATAGCCTAGCTTGTGGATGTTTGCCTTGGCATATTCTCTCTTTTGCTATATTAAATAATAATGTCTCTTAGATTTAAAATTAACTAAGTATTGCTTTAATCCTTAAATAATACTTTATATTTTGCTACTTTTAAGGAAACTAATATAGCTTTTATTAACTTACTTAGCCTTTTAATCTTATAAGCATAGCGCAAAGTACTTTAATACTATTTAGGCTCTTTAAGCTTTATTATTAATGATATTTTTTTGCGCGGCGCGCACATTAGGTATATAGGGAACTTATGCCTGCTGGTTATTTTAGATAACCTAACTTTAGTGTATAATGCACTTAATGTTTTATAAGCTAGCTTTGATAAAGATCTGCGCTTAGGCTGTGTTTTACTATATAATTTAACTTTATTATATATTTGCTTTCTTTAAGGATTAGTATTAAAGAAGAATAATAGATTTTGCTATATATATTATCTTTTTTACCTAATAGGGACGTTGGTTAATGATAGTATATTAAGAGATTGGTTGTTTTTTAAATATGCGGCACTTTATTGTATATTTAATATAGTTTGCAAGATGGGCTGCGGAAGCTAGATTATTAAATGCAACTTTAAAAATATGTTTTAGCTGATATTTGTTTGATTTAAATATTGCTGCTTTTTTAGATTTATATAGAATGAAAAATACTATTATAAAAACTGCTTTTTATTTAGTTTTTATACTGTACCTCTTATTTTTAACCTTTTTGCAAAAAGTTTTTACTAGATTTTTTTAGCATTATGGAATGTAATCGCTATTATTTTGCTAAAATATTATTTAGATAACTTTATTATTGTTTTATAAGCGTTAGCGCTTACTTATCTTAAACTACTTATTATTAAGTGTTAGCTTGCTTTAATTTAATTTTTAGGTATAATTTCTAATAATATTAAAAATCTTAAAAGTATATTTATTAAAGTTTTTAGAGTGGAAATTGATATGGTTGCTATAGAAGCCCGCTTGTCTGCTAAGAAAATTGCTAAAGCGCATGATAGGGTAGAAATAGCCTTATTATCTCCAGCCTTATTGCTTTAAGACGCTTAAGCGCTAGGCAGCTATCTTAGCTTTTATATAATTGTAGTTTAACTAGGATATACCTTTCTTTATTTACTATAAGACTTTTTTGCCTATTTCTTTAACTAACGTTAATATGCTATTTTATTAGCTATGCGCAAAGATTTTAAATAATAATACAATCTTCTATCTAAGTTTAATAGCGTTATGCTGCTTAATAACATATTACAGCTAATTTACTATTTTTTATAAATGCTTTAAGCGTAGGATATAGTGTATTTTAATATAAAGCCAATACTTTAGCAGCATTAAACTAGAGGAATGCATTATTAATCTTTTAAAGCTAAAGCTATGTTGTAATATAATTTATTAATTTTAATACAACTAATAATATTAACGTAGCAAAGATGTTATATATCTTATTTACTCTAGATAAATGGCGTTATTTTTGGCGCTATAGTATACTTGTTATTTATATTAATAATAAGACTATTTAGACTAGGCTTTTTAGCGGCATTATCTGCTTACCTTAGGTTTTTATAGCCTTAAAGGCTTTTCTTTGTTTAGCATATGCATTTAACATTAAAACTTATGTAGTTTATATATTAACTTAAAACAACTAATTAGCAAATTTAATCTTTTGTTATAATTAGACTATTGTTGCTAATATATTCCCTTATTAGCAAAGCCTTTTACTAATAACGTAGTTATACATCAAGCGACACAGGACATTAAGCGACATACTTTTCTACTTTACGCTACCTATCCACTTTAGCGCGTTATTTTTCTACAACCACTCATAAAATTCGCCTTAAAAGAAAGCTGTATTATCCTTGCTATAAAAGCAGTTAAGTTATTAAAAAAAATCAGCCAAAGACGCGCTACAGCGCTATATAACATCTCTTATACTATTTTTAGCCACTATATAAAGAATAAAATATTGCGCTCAATAATACGCCTAAATAAAATTATGTTAACTAAGCTAAAGGAGAAAGCGATTATTAAATATATTTTAAATTAAAATATACAAGGGTTTTTGCTTTAGATCGCTAATATAAGAGATATAGCTAATTATCTCTTTGAGGCGCGTAGCAGGGGGCGCGTTAGGATGCGTTAGCTATATTGCTTTATTATATAATGCCCTAAGCTTAAAATATATATTAATTGCGCTTATAACTAATAAAAAGCTTGCTGCGAGGATTTAAAGGTTTTAGGCGATTAATTTTGCCTATATGCAAATATAAAGGCTAAGTATAGAGTGCAAGATTGCAATACTTATAACTTTAACGAGACCAGCTTTATAATGGGCATAATTTAGTTGTCTACGGTAGTTATATGCGCTAAACGCGTTAGAAAGCTAAAATTAATGCAGCCTAGCAATCAGGAATAGGCAATAGCAATAGTTTATATAAGTAGTGATAAATATGCGATGCCGCCGTTTTTAGTGGTTTAGGGCAAAAACTATCTTGCTAACTAATATACTTAAGCCAAGTTTCCAAATGATTAGATTATCAAAACAACTTTTAATAAATAGACTAACAATAAAACAGGCATTGAATAGCTGCAGCATTTTAATTAGTTCTTTAAGCTACGTATAATAGGTGCATATTAGCTTTTTGTTTTAGATAGCTATAAAAGCTATATCAATGCAGAGTTTGAGATATATTATAAAAAAAACAAAATTATTTTACTTTGTTTACCTTTGCATTTATTTTATTTAATATAACCTTTAGATATAAGCTGTTTTAATACTTTAAAGTTAAAATATAGCAACTAAATTAATATATTTATTAAGGCATATATTTACTATATTATTAAAGACAAGTTTTTTCTAGCATTTAAATACGCTTACTTTAACATAATAACTAAAAATAATATTCTAAAAAGTTTTAAAGGGGCTAGACTTATCCCTCTCAACCTAAATGCTATACTCTCTCGCCTTAATGTAATGTTATCAACACTATTACCGCCGCAAACTTTTCCACAGCTATTAAACTAATGGGTTTTTTAAACGCTATATAACTTTATCAAGGCTAAATTATAGACTAATTTTATCAAAAGTCAAATCTCTGCCTATTAAAATAGCTCTCCAACATCAATTTTAAAGGCTATTAACCAGCTTTCTAAGGCTATATAAGCAATTGCTTACTAGGTTACCTTTATACAATTAGAGAACTAAACTCTTTGTAAGGCAAATAAGGCGCTTAGTAAGCGCTGCAAAGCTAAAAGAACTTGATTACAAAATAGAGAGAGCCTTATTAGACAAAATACAAAAAGACTTCTAGCAAAGAAGAGTATAGTAGATAAGCAATTGGAGAAAGAGGGTAAAAATAGTAGTCTATTAAAACGCAGGCGGGTAGGTGGTAGACACTGTAAAATTTATCGCAAGGCTGGCTATAATGCGCAAATATGTCTAGAAGCTAAGAAAGTAGATAATAATAATGATTCTAAGTAGTTTTAATTAATTTATAGCGTTTATATAGAGTTTTAGTCAATCTAAGGGGTGGGTGTGGTGAAAAGTGTGTCGCTCGATGTCCTGTGTCGCTCGATGTACAACCACGTTATGCTTAGCGCTAAGTTTTTAGCAAAACTAAGCAATTTTACTTTTAGCGACGCATATGCTTAATTAATATAGGCTAGCATAAAACCAGCTACTTAAAAGCTATATAACATTGGCATCTGCTTATATTGAAAGATTTATAAACTTTATAAGATTAATAAATTGTTTCTAGCTATAATACGCTCTTTATTTATATTTATTATTGCCTTTACTTTTAATAAATATGCAGTTAAAAGAGTTAAGGTGTTAACTATATAAAAATATATTTTATTAATTTAATTATAGCATATAGACATAGATGTTGAAATAAAAGTGTTTAATAGCAAATATATTAGATTTTTGCTCGCTGGTTTAGCTAATTTATTTTCATTAATAGTTAGCGATAAATGCTGCTTTATTAATAGCTTACTCTTAAAAATAATGTTTATAGATTGTGTAATAGGCGGAGAGAATTTTATTACTTGCTTAAATCTTAACGCTGCGTTTATGCTAGTATTTATAGCGTTTCTTTAAATAGGCGAGTTTATTTAGCTGGATAATGCGCTAGGCTTTTATAATTTTAGCTAATAATTTATGTTTTAAAAGCATGTGATTTTTTTTTAAGATTATATGCTGATAGTGCTTTTTATATTTAAAATAAATAAAGCTAATGTAAAAGTTATTATTTTAATTGCAAAAATTAAAGGACTATTATGCTTATGTAAATATATGCGTTACCTTTTTGCTAATAGACTATACTTTCTTAAAAGCTTTTTATTTATAATCTTTTTAGGTTTATTTTTACAAAGTATAGTTATTATAGTAATGTAACAATGTATTTTGCTATTAAGCTTACTCTACTGCAACTATCTTAGTTATAGTTTTTTGCAAAAAGGCTGCCCTTGCTATTGTAATAATAAGTGTGCTAAAGAAAAAATGTATAATTTTGGGTAAATAAGATAGCAAGGCAGTTAAGCAATACTTTAAAAATTACTGTTACGACTAAGGCCAAAGAGGTCTAGTTGTAAAGTGCAGGGCTAGGGTTTGCCGAGGCCTTATAAGGACCCTCTAGCAAGGCCGTACAAAGGCCGGCACTTTCTCTTTTCTCTTTAAGATTTAGTTCCGTACAGCAGCTATACCTAAGCAATCAATCCTTCCTTCCTCTACAACTAGTATAGTTATCTTGCCTAGTAATCCTTTATATCTAATAGTTTTGAATCTTTCTTTATTACTACCTAAAATGCCCCTATAAATAAAACAAGGCACTAACACCTCTAATAGAAAAGGGTCCTTGCATTAGGCCACCTAACAATAAACGCTTTAAAAAAAGTTATCTAACTTAAATAGCATACGCTTAAGATAATAGTTTAAAGAGATATTTAATAAACCTTTATTTAATAAACTTGCTATTTTTAAGCAAATAATTTAAGCTTTGCTTAATAATAAAAATAAAAATTTAGCAAAAGACTTAGACTTTATTATTAAAAAACTCTCTATTAATTGCACTATAGGCTAATACTAGACTTAGAGGTCTAAGGTTTTAATAGCTTAAAAGGCAGCATTAAAAAAGCTAGGTAATTTAACTAACAAAGTTATTTACACCTATAATACTTTTAAGCTAATTGCCCAATGCTAATAAAATATTTACTACTAAAGCAAAGCCTAAAAAGATAAAGAGCTTTATAGCTAATACAAGTCTAACTAAGATAAGCTGTAAAAGTATTCTTTTAGATTTTAGAAAAACTATAATAATTAAAAACTTATAGTATTTAAGCAAATTAACAAATTTAAACAATATAAGGCCTAAATATTATAATAATTTTACAAGATTTTAAAAGCTTTAAAATTTTTTATAAAGCTATATTTAACTAATAAGCAATAGGCTTTAACTTTCTTTTATAAGCTTTAGCTATAATTAAAAAGTAAGCTTATGTATATTTACGCTAATTAGAAAATGCTTATAAAGCAATAGAAAATAGTTAACTTTGCTGACAATTACTGGCAGGCTATTTTAGAAAAGCTTTGGAAATAATATAAAACCAATCTCTTAGGCGATACGTTATCTAAGGCATTAAAACGTCGCAGGGGAAATAAGCCTTTTAGGGATTTTAACCAACCTAAGGATGCATTATACTATAATTTTGATAATTTTCTATAATTTGGAAATAACTAAGGTTTTAAAAGCTAGGGTTAAGGCCTAAGAGAGAATTATACTAGTTGCAGTAATTGTAGTGGTTGTAGTGGTTGAGGCCGTGGAAATTATTGTGGTGGATTTAACTCCAATGGAAAGAAATTCTTATTAAATTAGACTATTGAGGAAAATAGCAATGATAAAAACTCATTTAGCAGCCAGGATAAAAGACCCTAATGCTATGTTTATAACTCTTTAAATTATTTTGCTAATATTTGCTTAAATAAAAAGAGGTAGGCTAACTAGATTACTTTTGGAAATAGCACTATAAGCACTTAATAATAATTATAAAGGCTAGAAGCCCCTATGATTTAAGATAAAGGGAATAATTTAGCTAAAAGGACACTTAAGACATTAGTTCTAGTGGCTATAATAATAACTATAAAGGCCTATGTTAAGGTGCCTAAGTTATCACTAGTTAAGGTAAAGGTTAATATAAATACTTAGTCTTTTGTTAATTTTGTTAGTATTTTTTTTATTAGAAAGCATAATTTAAGTAAGGCACTTTTATTTACTATTTCTCTTATTAGGATTTCTTATGTTTTTATTAAGATATATAGCGTATATTAGATTTCATTTGTTATGTTTGATTTTTATAGGAAATGTATTAAGCTTTGACGACTATATATAGCAATTAAATAAAAGTAATATAAGTTACCTTTTCTTCTTAGAATGCCGGCTATTTAAGAAGAAAAGATAATTTTAGATAATATAACCTAGCGATAATATTAAAGAAATAATAGCCCTTAAATTAAAACTATATTAGCTTATGCGTTTAAAAAGATAATAAAGAATTAAGCATTTTATTATATTGTTATTATATTTCCTAAAAATAATCCTAAGCATATACCAAAGAAAGATAAAGATAGATAGGATATTAGGAAAATGCTTTAGAATAGAATTAAAGATAAACTATATAATTTAAAAAATTTATTAAAATATTTACGCAAATATACATTAATGTTTTTTAATTTAAACAAAGCTAAGGGATTACCTTTAAGGCGATAGATAAACTATGCTATTCTACTTTAAAAAAAAGCAACCTTTTTATATCTTTTTATCTAACAACTCTTTAAGAAAAAATTAGAGATTTTTTATAAGTATTTTAAAGAGTAGTTAGCTTATAGTAAGATTTGCCTTAGCTAAAGTTTTGCTAGCGCTTTTATTTTTTTTACTTTTAAAAGCAATGGTAAACTAAGGCTATACATTAGTTATTATAAACTTAATAAAGTTATTATTAAAAACCGCTACCCTTTTTTACTTATATTAAAAATCTTAGATTATCTCTTAGAATCTAAAGTGTTTTCTAAGATTAATCTTACTAATGCCTATTATCAAATCTAGATTAAGGAAAGTAATAAGTAAAAGATAGCGTTTTAAATACGCTATAGGCATTACAAATATCTAGTTATGTTATTTAATTTAATAAATACCTTTGCAACATTTTAAAGTTATATTGCTAAGATTCTTAGTGATTATATTAATATTTTAATTATAATATACTTAGATAATATCCTTATTTTCTCGCCAAATAAGAAAACTTATTAAAAGCATTTTTAAACAGTTGTAGATTAGCTAGTATAAAACAAACTCTATGTTAAATTATTAAAATATTTTTTCTTTTAAAATAAAATAGAGTTTTTAAGATTTATTATTAATACCTAAGGTATTTAAATAAACTCTTAGCAGGTTAAAATCATTTAAGACTAGCTAATACTTACAATATACTAAGATATTTAAAGCTTTATTAGATTTTGTAATTTTTATTAATGTTTTATTTACTAGTTTTTAAAAATTGCGCGGCCTTTAATAAATATATTAAAGGGCATAGAGCAGGGCTAAAAACTTAGATTATTTAATTTAAAAGCGCTAAAGTATACGCTAGCTTTCAATGCCTTTCGCCAGCTTAAATCAGCTTTTTATACTGCTTTATTTTAATATTATTTTAACTTAGGAAAACCTTGCTAATTATAAACTAACGCTTTTAGCTATGTTATTTCAGGCATTTTTTCTTAAGCGTAAGAGAAAAACAGCAAAATAGCATAGCACCTAATTGCATTTTAGTTTAAAAAGCTAAGTAATATAGAGAATAAGTAAGGGATATATAACTAAGAGATGTTTGCTATTGTATTATTATTTAAGCAATAGTAATATTATTTAAAGAGAGCTAGATTTCCTATCTTTATTTTTTTAAATTATTTTAATCTTAAGGGGTTTATAAAAGCTAAAGAACTAATAGCAAAGTAGATTTATTAGCTTATATATCTATTAAGGTTTGATTTTTAAATTAAATATATCCTAGGTAAAAAGAATCTAGCCAATGCGCTGTCTTAGAGACTAAATTATATTAAAAAGCGTTTTTAACTGCTGCTAATAGCTTTTGCAAACTTTTATTTTAAAGTTATTGCTTTTATTTAAGCTAGCATTATAATTTTAAAAAGCTTAAAAGCTAAAAATTAATTAAACTTAGCTAGTTTACAATTATATTTAATTATATAAATATATAATATTAAAGTATATAATAATATTTAAAAATGTAATTAAGCAAATATGCAAGATTTATCTAATAACTAGCTTAATTTTATAAACCTAGCGCTAGGTAGGAAATAGTTGTTTTTAAGAAGCTTAGCAAACATTGTAGCTGTTAGCTTTAATATATATATTATATTGCTTTTTTCTCCTTTAATAAAATTAATATAAATTAAACAAAAGCTAGATCTAGGGATTTAAGAGATTAGATGCGCGCTTTTTAGCAATTACTTTAATATATTACTTTAAGAATATAAGATAAAAGATAAGCTTTTATACTATTATTTGCGCATAAATATTTTTAAATAGCAGGCGCTGCAATAAAAAATTTTAAAAGTTTTTTATAATTTGCTGCTAGGTAAATATTAGGGATTTTAATAAACTCTAGCTAGTGTTAGCCGCTTGTTTTTTTAGAAAAAGATAAAAAGTAATATTAAAGAGTATACTATTAGGTGTTTAACATATTAATAAAGCTTTTTACGCTGCTATTATCTATATAGTAAGTTAGCTAGCCTACTATAGCCGTTTAAGCCTATAGCTAAGCTATTAATAGATTTTATTATTAGTTTACTAATAATTTAATATAATAATA
>JALRMF010000367.1:0-48069 GCA_026120015.1 Dendrostoma leiphaemia | reverse complement strand
TACTAAAGAGATTTTTTTGCTGTTTATTTAAAGAATTTTAGCTTTATTAAAGTATAAAAATCTATTAAGATTAATTTTTGTTAGCTTACATATTAAATGTGCAAATAATATATAAAGTAAGTTATTGTAAAGATAAAAGCAGTTTTAGAATAATTAATATTTGTTTTATAATAAGCTTATTAAAAAACAGGCACTTATCATCTTTTAAAATAAATTATATTTAATAAAGTTATTAAGCTAAATGCTATTGCATGGCTAAAACTGGCTATTAAACTATATAATGGCTTGTAAAAGCCCTATAGTTAAATTTGCGTAAGTATAATAAGTATAAGCTAATGTAATAGGTAGATAAGTTTTAAGAAAAAACTTTAATATAATATTTTTTAGTATAGCATATTTTTAATTAGCAGATAAGAGAAGATAAGTTTTGATATAGCTTTTTTTAATACTTTATAATATTATTAAAGCCTTTATATAATGATTAAAGTGCTGCTTAGCTTTATAGCTAAGCTATAAGAGACCTTTTTATTATTAAAGGTACTTTTTAGATAGCTTTATTTTATAAACTGGCTATATATTTTAATAGATAAGCTGCCTAGGGCGCTAATGCATTATTTTTTTTGGTTTTTTAGAAACGCTGCTATAGCTTTTATTATAATATATATTAAGTTTACACTGCGCTTTAGCATCTTTAATAAAAGCAGTAAGCGTTTGAATAAAAAGGCTTTGTAATATAAGAGATAAAAGATTTTTAAACTATTGCATATATTAATATTATAATTTAAGTATGCAAATAAAGTCTAGCTGTCTAGCTAAGAAAAAGTAACTAAGTAAAAAAGAGTAATTAAGTAAGGAAAAGTAATTAAGTAAGGAAAAGTAATTAAGTAAGGAAAAGTAACTAAGAAAAGCTGCTATCTTTATAAGAAAAAGACTATAAGCAGTCTACAGCAGCAGGTTTTCTTATTAAGCAACCTTTTTTCAATACTATAATTTAATATGCCTTCTAAGGTTATTAGAGCAAATAAATAACTTGCTATAAGGATTGCCGTTAGCTAGCTGCTCTTAGCATCAATACTATTGGCTATTTATCTTAACAATAGTTTATAGCTAAAGCAAGCATAAAAGAGAAAGGCGTATATATATATAATTAACCTATAGTTAAAACATAAACATAAACGTAAACGTAAACATAAACGTCCCTATACTCGTTAAAAGGCATTGCTTTTATTAAAATATATATATGCCTTTTGCAATATATCATAAGAACTAGGCATATAGTTGCTAGCATTTATCTACGAAATCTAATCAAAAGGTTTTCTAAGCAATACTAACATCCTTTTAAACAACCTTATTACAAAGCTGCTATATACACTACAAAGCCTTCAAAAGGAAAAGTCTTAAAACTTAGCCTCGAGAGTCAAGACCAAGAACAATAAACCATTATCTCCCTTATAAAACCCTCCCAAAACACCTCATAAAACACCCTCCTAAGACCTAAAAAACCGGGAATTAGGTGCGAAATTATCAGAATATGGTGGTGTATGGTGGGACTTTCTCTGCGAGTCGATTAGCGAGTCTCATAGTCCTCTCCACCGTAAAGTGAGAAAAGAGCCTGCCGAAGTTGGGACTGGTGGTAAGAACATCGCGCGAGGGGGGGGGGGGGGTGGGTTGAGGTGAGTTTAAGCCCCCTCCACCCCTGCGGCGAGGTGACTCTCCGCACGCGGCACGCTATTTGTACAGTAGACCTCGGGATCTGATGCCGGCGCCTCACCTTCCATGTTCGAACGTTCCCACGCCCTAGTAGCGTGTCTTTTGTCGTCCCGGCGGGCGCATCAAGGCTATTGTGAATTGCTTACGATGTTAACTCTACTGGATTATTTGCAACATTTCGTATCGAGGATTGATGGCTCCAGAACGCTCTTGTCGAACACCAAGTAGGTACTTACTCAAGTAGTTGTTGACATCTTTCGAAAGGGGACGTGGAGCGTCGGGTATCCATGATCCCAGTTCAGACGGGCTGTGGTCTATCGGTAGGGAATGTGGTGAGGTTCGTCTCCCCTAGCTAGATCGTGACATGCCTATCCAGAGACTCGGACAGGAGACGGGTGACCAAAAGGCACTTGCCACTGGTCTCTTGAGATGCCACCCCGGCATCGGTGAGGTGTGTCGTCTTGGCCCAAGTCGAGGAGATGTTCTCGTAGAAATACCCTCCACGACGGGCATGGGAGATCAGGTCACTCCAAATGATCAAGTCGTCTCAATATGGCTCATAATTGTATACCCACATGTTTTTTAGTCCTCTGTTCGGGTAATGTCGTCGATGCAATGGGAAATACTCTAACGTTACCTCGGGAGTCTTTGCAGGCAGCAGCTCACAGCCATAACAGCATAATAATATCTTGAGCTACAGTGCCCACAGTAGCCCTCGAGCCGTTGATATAGAAGCCATTAACATCGGAGAAGACTTGAGTTCTATAAGAGAATCCAAATAGGGTCGACATTGCATTATAAGGCTCGTGTACCGGTAACAATGCCCGTAATAGCCAGAAACTGACGCCGCATGTTTGTAGGCGAAAGAGAGGCAGAAGGTCAAGGCCGGATAGTGCTAATACACAAGGCAGACAGTGCTCACAAACCGAACCAAAGCCACAAAGGAGGCGTGTTGGACTTTGTAAAAAGAGATGCCGAGGACTCCCAGCTCCTGTGCCTGCCTGCAAAGCAATAAATTAACCTTATTACCCCCCTGTTCGATGCCAAGCGCTGGGGGCGCCGCAGAAACGCCACCAACATCCAAAGCTGAAATTGCAACCTGCCTATCATTATAGGATACCACTGCCCCGGGTTTCTCATCAGCCGCAATGGGTCCAAAATGTGCCGACAAGAAATGACTCCTCAAAATGATTTCCACCTCAAAGTTACCCATTCGCAGCCATGCACGAGTTCAACTTAGGCTAAATCTACCCTTCTTGGCTAATGTGGAAAGCCTTCTCATGACCATCCACAAAGTTTCTGGTACCCTTTATATAGTAGCATCTTCTTTAAGCAAGATTGGAAGCTAAAAAGAGCATCTACCGGTCGCTGCAGCACGGAACTTTTAAAGTCCCAGCTTGTTGTGCAGCCTGGGGAATCTTCCGTCTACGTAACCCGCACTCACAGAAGAATGAAGATCACCAACTACATAAAAATAAAATAGCGCTTCAAAAGTGGAGACAACATACCAGCAAGCCCTGTCAGCTTCCAATGAGCAGGTGATGACCTGGGTACTGCTTCCATCCTGAGTGGCCCATCAGCCGCTGAAGAAGACATAACAGCCTGCAGGATGAGATTCCTGGTCTCATTCAAAGTGGAGGAGTGGAGACTGAACTTCCGAAGGTCCAGACTGGTACATTGCCGGGCTAAAAAGCCAGTTGCCAAACGCCAAGGTTTCTTGCGATCATGTTAACTTGACATGCCGATCCTTTGACAGATCAGATATGTACAGTACCGAAATATAGCCAGACAGTCTGGAAAGGCATGGTCCCAGAGGGTCTGATAGTGCCACCTGACTGGCCCATTTTCTTTTTGTAGATATTGTAACTACTGTTTCACCGTCATGGATGGATCCACCGTGGCACGACGTGTCCTACTTACACCGCAAATATCAGTCTTGAATTACCTTCTTTTCTGACACTTGGAAACCTGCCGTTCGCTTATTGTCTCGGCTACTTTTTTTTCAGGGCCTTTCCAGTCTGGAACCAGATCCCAGACACATCGGTCGTGCCAGCATGGTCCTTGCAAACAGGCGGCGACCTCAACTTCTCTTCGTTGCTGTATTTCTCTTGATCGTACTGTTTCATCAGTCGCTCTTCTCCCCATCGACCGACGGTCTCGGACCGTCCGCGTCTAGAAAACCAATTAGATACAAGCCATCGTCATTCGACTGGTCCGAGGCCAGGCAATTCTTTTCATCAAAGTCCACAACCCCTCTGCCGAAAGGCCAACCCAGGATCCTCCCTCGGATTCAGGCAAAGTCAGAGTCATTCACATGGACCAAAGAAACACAACGCCGCCAAGCAGCCGTAAAGGACGCTTTCGTGCGCTCGTGGGACGCGTATAAGCAGCAAGCATGGCTGTGGGACGAGTTGCAGCCCGTGTCAGGGGGCGGAAAGCAGACGTTCGGAGGCTGGGCAGCCACGCTGGTCGACAGCCTGGATTCTTTATGGATATTAGGGTGTGTAGTCTACACTGTTGTAAATCTGCAGACCGTGACGAGGACGGCTATCGTCTTCTGACATGTCCGCGCCCATCTCGCGCATGGGTATCTACTGCCAAGTATGTCGCTCTGGCATTGCTGACCATTGAGAAACCCAACACAGGCTGTACGATGATTTCTACACCGCCGCACAGGCTGCAGCTGAGCTGGACTGGGCAAATACAACCGAGACGAGCGCCAACCTCTTCGAGACCACGATTAGGCATCTGGGCGGGCTTTTGAGCGCATACGACCTGAGCGGGGAGAGTGCATTGCTGGAAAAGGCCCAAGAGCTGGGAGATATGCTATACATGGCCTTCGACACTCCGAATCGCATACCAGGTCAGCCTTTATTTGCCTGTCGTATCCCCATCTTTCCTGGCAGATCCTGCGACTGACTTGCCATGAAACCACGTCGATAGGCTTCTGGATCAATTTCGAGGACGCACGAGCAGGCCGGCAAGTTGCGGGGACCAGTGATCCGAGTGCATCACCGACCTCGTTGTGCCTCGAATTCACCAGACTGGCACAGCTGACGGGGCAAGATAAGTATTACCGCGCTGTTGACCACATCCGGGTCTTCCTGTACCGCACGCAGGACAGCTCGCGCCTCCCAGGCATGTGGCCTCGAACGATCAATTTCCAAGGTGAGAGAGTTGATGTCGAGAGTCAATTCACCATTGGAGCACTGGCAGACTCGCTGTACGAGTATTTAGCAAAGATGTACATCCTTACTGGTGGAGAGGCTGAGGCTTATTCGGCGATGTACCGAAAGGCTTGTGAGTCTTCCCAAGAGACAATCCCCCGTGTGGCCCCCTCTCTATCCCCCAACCCTCTGACTCGATGGCCATTGCAGCCAAAACGATCATTGATAATGTCCTCTTCCGGCCCATGCTCCCGGATCAGCTGGACGTCCTGTTCACCGGGGACGTGTTTGTTCGCGACGACGGGCGCGTGGACCGGGTCCCCGAGACCCAGCACCTCGGCTGCTTCGCGGGCGCCATGTTCCTCCTGGGCGGCAAGACCTTTGGTCTGGAGTCCGACATTAACACCGGCGCAAGGCTGGCCCGCGGCTGCGCCTGGGCCTACGAGGCCTCCCCATTGGGCCTGATGCCCGAGATCTCGGCGCTGCTCGAGTGCCCGACGCTGGAGCCCTGCGGGTGGGACGCGGCCCGGTGGCAGAACGAGGGCGACCTGCAGCTCCTCGAGGGGTTCCGCCACGCCCGGGACCCGCGCTACATCCTCCGGCCCGAGGCCATCGAGAGCGTCTTCTACCTGTACCGGGTGACGGGGCAGGAGCAACTGCGGGATACCGCGTGGGACATGTTCCAGAGCATCCTAAGGGCCACAGAGACGCCCATCGCATATTCCGCCATCGCAGATATTAGAGCCACAAATGCGCCCGAGAAGCTGGACTCAATGGAGGTATGTGCTCCACTAGTTCGATTCCGTCGGGCAGGACTAGGGCGTGAAAGCTGATCATGCGTTTATTGCAGAGCTTCTGGCTGTCCGAGACGCTCAAGTATTTCTACCTGATCTTCTCACCACCAGACCTGGTCAGTCTCGACGAATGGGTCCTCAATACCGAGGCGCACCCATTTCGACGCCCAAAATGAGCTTGCTGGAGGTAATCCAGGCGAAACAAGGCTGTGTCCCAGTTTCCGAGGGTGATATGTTATGTAAACCAGACTATGCTTGGGTCCATAGCAAAATCGGGTCCGGAAGCCTGGTGCCATTGAGCAAGCCGCGTCGAGCGCGACGTTCTCATTGCACCGGAACACATTGTGACCGTGAGATACGGAGAACTGCTAGTGCGTCCTCGAAGGCAACGATGGCGTCCACAGAAATCGACATCCACTTTGGCCCTCCCCTTTTGCCTGGAGACGAGAGTTCCAAGCTAAGGTCCGGGGGAGAGCTGGCCTGCTAGCGAAAATAAAGTCCCTGCCCTCCAGCTTTGGTCGTGGCAGCTAGACGGAAGTGCTCGTCTGAGCCCGAACAACCTCGCATAGACTGCAAAGTCTGTCCGCCATCAATGCGAAAGTTCCCCCGGCCCCAGTACCAGTCCGTGTCGCATGTAACAGGGACTCCACAGTCGGCCGGGCCGAGCTTCTGAGAGCAGTTTGAGCTCGAACAACAGTGGTGTCGTCGGACATGAAAGTATGCCACGATGTAGACTATGTTGGTATTCTCTAGAGAAGAATGATATGAGCGAATGCATAAGAGGCAAGTAACAGTGACCGATGTTCGGAGACATACGTGTGCACTTGACCGAAGTTTTAAAAGCTTCGTTGCTTGGTATCATTTCCGCTGTTGTGTATCAGAGTATCATACCCATTTATCCCTGTTTACTGTTGTTGTGAATGACCTGATGGGCTCATGCTGTAGATCGTAGTGTCGCGGCCATTCACTCATGCTTGCCAAGATACTTTTCCAGATCGACCCTCCCGAAGATCTGCTGCTGCAGCTTGTCCGTCCTCTTCCGGTCGTCGGCCGCCATCTTGCGCACTTTCTTCGCGTCGAGAAGCTTCGGCTTCTCCTTTTCCTTCTTGGCCTGGTAGTCCTTTGGTACGACCACGCCGATTCCAAAGTTGTCGTCCTTGGGCCTGGCTTTGATCGGGTGATGCACGCCCTGGCCCGCTGCGCCCAAGCCTGTCCTCGCGTCGGGGTCCCAGCCTTGGGACTCGAGCACTGACAGACCCAGGCGGGATCGATCGAGAGCTGAAGGCGGGTGTGAGTGTTGAAGGCAGACCTGGTGTGCTATTGAAGCCTCGTGACGATTACTCTTTCTATTTTCTGAGTGGAGGGCGGTTCCTGACGTCGACTCGAGTGGCAGCCTGCAGATCTCACAGACTTCGTGCACAACAGTCTTCTCGGCTTGACTCGACTCTCGCGTCGTGGGCCCTGAGTTCTTCAAGACCATGTTAAGGTAGAAGTCGCTGACCGACTGCCCCTGCGACTTGCCACTTGCTTTATCTGTCACCTTTGTGTCCTCACTCGACGCCGGGACAAACTTGATCTCGCCCCTTCTGAGGCCGGAGCCGAAAGGTCTCTTGTGTTGGAGTGGCACATCATCGAGAGCGTCCTGCTCATCCTCTGACATGGCTTTGTGGCTGGAATGGGTCGGGTACCAGGAACCCAGTCTTCACGATAGTTCGCTTCTGCCGCAGGCGTTGGACCAAAAGTCAGAACAAGTGCTGTGTTTAGATGTGCCTGGCTTTCAGGAAGAAATGTTGTGGCTTTTGTAGAAACTTTGGGAAGTCATCGATCCCTGAACCAGCAGTGAAGTCCTGCGCCACCAAGGTGGCCGGGCGCCACACTCGGCAGCAGCCGAAACAGGGCCAGGGGCCCCTGGTTTTCTAGACGGCTCCACTGCTTGTGCTCCGTATATAGGCCCACTGACGCAACCTTTTGGACCCGAGAAGTCGTGTTTTCGATTTGAAAGCTGTCAGCCCCTTTTCGTCTTCGACGACGACACAACGTCAACCACCGCCTTGCATGACCACCTGTGTCTCTGCAACGAACTTACGACATGACAACATAACGACCTTGAATCTCCCACCTCCACCTTCCTACAATCGCCCACGATGCCGATCCCCTTTCTTATGAACGTCTTCATCCAGGGCTGGCCAGAGCACTTCCCGAGCCCATGGAAAGTCCTGGCCGCCGCCTCCGCCGTGGGCGGCGTGACCCTCCTCAAGCGCTACTGCAACGGCGCCCTGAACCTCACCGAGCGCAACATGCACGGGCGCGTCATCATCATGACGGGCGGCACGTCGGGCATCGGCGCCGAGGTCGCGACGGAGCTCGCCAAGCGCGGCGCCCAGCTGGTCCTGCTCACGCGGATGCCCGCGACGGACCCGTTCCTCGTGGACTACATCGATGACCTGCGCGCGCGCACGGGCAACCGCATGGTCTACGCCGAGCAGGTCGACCTGGCCGACCTCATCAGCGTGCGCAAGTTCGCGACCAAGTGGGTCGACAACGCGCCGCCGCGGCGGCTGGACATGATCATCTTCTGCGCCGCGACGCTGACGCCGCCGGGCCAAGGGAGGGGCGAGACGCCGGACGGCGTCGAGGAGACGTGGATGGTCAACTACCTGGCCAACTTCCACCTGCTGGGGATACTGAGCCCTGCGCTCAAGGCGCAGCCTTTTGACCGTGACGTGCGGGTCATCTTTGCGACGTGCTCGAGCTACATACGGAGTCCCCTTCTCGGGGATGCGGAGTCACACGCGCTGGACAAGAAGGGCTGGTCGGCCGGTGGAGCGTACGCGAGCAGCAAGCTGGCGCTCATGACATTTGCGCAGGCGTTTCAGAAGCATTTGGATGCATACAAGAGGCCGGACGAGTTGCCCATGAGTGCGAAGGTGGTCATGGTCGACCCGGGATACTCAAGGACGCCCGGTATGAGGAGGTGGTTGACGAGGGGATCGCTTTGGGGGCTTTTGGTCTACCTGCTGTCCTATGGATTGGTTTGGTTCTTCTTGAAGCCGCCACTGATGGCGGCGCAGTCAATTCTATTCGCGGCTTTCGACGGGAGCATCATTCGGGACCCGGGTGGCAAGCTTATCAAGGAGTGCATAGAGGTGGACGTGGCACGAAAAGATATAAAGAACGAGGAGTTTGCGAAGAAGCTGTGGGAATCTAGCGACAAGCTCATCGAGACGACAGAGAAGGCGGCTGCATTGCGAAAGGCCGCAGAAAAGAAGAGACGAGAGGATGCAGAGAAGCAGGAAAAGGCCGAGGAGGAGAAGAAACAGAGGGCGGAGGAGATCGAGTCACTGGTTGATACCATAAAGAAGGGCAGGGTGAAGGAGAAGGAGAAGGAGGTTGCTGCCAAGGGCAAAGACAAGAAGAAGGGCCAGTCTGGAAAGAAGGCTGGCTCATAGCCTTGCATTGTCGAGGAATGAATGATATAGTCCGGGTCAAAGATGCCTCGCCACACTCAAAGCCCAATTCATGTCCGGTGCCATTTGTGGAATGCTTTCCTTTCAGTTTCAGTGGTTTCTTGGGAACGGCCATTTTTAGTGATGGTGTATATATGCGTAAATTTCCAATTGTTGAATACCCGTCCTGACCCAGGCGGCCCCAGGCCCTGGAGAAGTCGATAGGTTGCACCTCGGCCTAAAAGTATTGGTAACTGCGGGGCGCTAACAACAACCCTTTTCAACGGCAACTGATCAACACGACGGATAGCAATCCATGTGCCGAACATAGAAGTATTCAACGCTATCAATCACAAATTCAGTCTGTTCCTGCGAGTTGTAAATTTCCAGAAAATACAGCATATCGCAACTTACTCTTGTGTCTGACATACCCTCACCTTGCAACATAACGGTATCGTCTCGCCGCCCTCTTCTCACCAATGTCTCAACTCGCTCCGAAGCCGCCAGGCACCACAATAACATCAACACCCGTCCCAGCACACCTCGTCGCGCCCTTTCAGACCGCCTGGGAGAGACATGTTCATGCTCCAGCTCCAATACCACACAATGCGGCAGTGTGTCACCCAGTCTTCTTCAGCCCCCGGCTCATGAGGCCGCCACAACAAGCTGGCATACCACCGCCTCCGAACGCCGTAGGAATGAGCCCAGTAGCGCATGGCTATGTGTACCAGCAGGGGCAGAGGAAGGGGACGACGGGGACTTCCAAGTTATGAGCAGCGGTGGAAAGGATCGGTTGCTGGGCCCAGGCTGGGGTTCGACAGGGGTGAAGGAGAGGGCGTTCGAGGAGTGAGATGGCTCGGTATGGCATACAGCGGGTCATGACAACAAGGCATGAGGGTGGCGTTCGAGCGAGAGCTTCAATATTCATGTTTGAGCAAGATGGAGATGGTTTCTTGGCGTCACACACGCACGAAGTAGCAACCCGGGGATGATCGGGATTGCGAGCTACCAAGATCCACAATGCTGTTGTTCTTGAATTACGGCGTAATACTGAAAGACCAAACATCCTTCCAAGAACAACTTGATCTACAGCGCTTGAATTGAAGTGTCCCAATGAGTCTGGATTCCGTGATCTGAGAGTCATGACTGGGACCAAGGTATCGATATAACAAAATATGGCTTTCCACAAGTAGTCCTCGTCATCAAGCATTCTGCCGACCCGAGCTCTCGACAGAGTACTAGAATAATTCAAATGAAGTCTGCTTGCTCAAAAAAGCCCATCCCAAACGCCGTCGAATCCACAAGTACAGCGAAAGCAAATCCGTCAAAGCCTCCTCTCCTCAGCTCACGAGAGAGACAGAAAGCACCATCGTAAGTGCGATGACTGCAAAGAATAGCAGCAGCAAGAACACTAGCATGCCACCAGACTTCTAGCTGGTCTTAACTGCGATCACAATAGCCAAGATGATGAGGACAAACACCAAGATGAGCAGCCCCATCAGCTTGACGTTCTTCCACCACATCTGCCTCTTCAACCCTCTGCTCCGCACACGGAATTCGCGCGCGCTGCCGCCCAGCCGGTCCGTCTTGTCGACGAGCAAGTCGATCCTCTCGCCGCGCTCGAGCAGCCCCTCGATGTTCCGCGTCATGATGCCCCGCACGTCGTCGATCTCCCTCTGCGCGTTGCTGATGGCGTCGTCCCGCCCGCCGCTCGTGGTGCCGTAGTCGACCATGAGGTTCTTCAGCTCGGCGTTGAAGGAGCCCGCGCCGTAGTTGGGCATGTCGGCGAAGTCGGACGAGGCGGCGGGGAACTCGGAGAAGAAGCGCTTGCGGATCTCGAACAGGAAGCCGAAGGGCACGCGGCGGCCGAGGGAGGATTCGGCGATCACGAGGAAGGTCAGGCCGCCGGCGGAGGAGTCATTATGCTCCGAGGGGGACTCGGAGATGTAGTGGATGTGGTGGTTGCCGTGGGTGTAGGTGAGCTTCTGCGGGGTGTCGTGGGTGATCTTGGGGAGGATGAGGGAGGCGAGGGACGAGGTCTGGGAGGAGGCGGAAGTTGTGCATTCGGAGAGGATGGTGCTATTGTGGGCAATGCAGGAGCTGGAGCAGTCGGCCGTCAGTCTCCAAAGTATTTGCCTGATGGATCTGTACAGGTGGTGATGATGAACTTACTAGAGCAACGGTGTTGCTGGAGTCGAGGAGGACGCCATGGCCGCGATGAGATGTCCTAGACTATGCGATTGACACTCAAATTATTGGTGGGAGCTGTCGATAAACTCTTTCTCGGTTCTCAGTTCAAAGGCAGAGTGATAGTCTCAACGGAGGAGAATGCCCAGCTGTTCGTGTTTGAGGCAGACTGCGTTGTTATGCCGAGAAGTCGGGCGGGAGAAGGTTCATGCTGTGACCATGACTTCTTCAACCGGGGCAGTACACAGTTACATAGTGCTTTGGTAGCCCGAGCCGCCGTCACCGGGACCTTACAGGGATGTGGATACTTGATGACGACTGCTGACAGCGCATTTGTACCCCTGCCTTTGCTGCGTCGTTACATAGCGTTAGCGCGGCAGGTAGACCACTTTGGCGGAAGGCGGCGGCAGAAAAAAAGTTCTTGGGGGGCGCAAGCGCGAGTCTTTCCACCCAATGCACCGCCGTCGAAATGTCATTGAACTGACAGGCGCGCCAAACACCATTTTACCTCTTCTTGTTCTCCACCACCATGTTCTCGGGGGCCTCGACATACTGCGGCCATGAGATCCATTTGGAGAAGCGCTTGGGCACTTGAAAGACGGTCTACTGCCCTTTGCCCGGCTGTCTCGAGAGCTGGCGCCTCCTCTTCTGGAGTACGGAATTTTGGCAGAACAGCGGGCCTCAGCCGACGTGTCGGCAAAGGGTTCAAGAAAAGCAAATCATCAGATGAAGTGAGACCTCTCTTTTGATCTTTGCAAATTGCCCCTGGCGGTTCTGGCCAAGCTGACAGGCCACAGCCATCAACAGCAGAGCGCGGCCCGACGCCGTCGTACTACCTACTTCAGGATCTCAAGCAGACCCTCGAATCCCAGGCAGAGAACGATGCCTCTCTCGATCCGACAACAAGACGTCGCGAGGATCGACTGGTTCCCCGAGGTGACAAGCGTTATGGAATATTCAAGCGGCTAGTCGTGGCTCGTTTCGACGTAATCGTGCAGCAAGGGGACTTCAGGCAGTTGAAGCCCCTCGGAATCAGGACCAAGGCAGATCTGTACAAGGAGGCACGTCTGTTCCGGACCATTATCGACAAGGCTTTCGAATTAGCCTCGCTGGCCGGCCAGACAGGGCGACAGCAGAACCCTTACTTCTGGAGCTGGCGCAATGCCTTCGTCATTGGCGACACCAGGGCGCTCCACACCGAAGTCCAGTACTCTTTCACCAGTTTCATAGTCAGGCAGCACCTGTCAAAAGATGCGCTCCAGTGCCATGAGAAGTTAGCCGACTTTCGATTTCCTCACGAGTGGTTCCCGGCGACGAGGACTATGCAGAGGACGATACACCTGCACGTCGGGCCGACGAATTCCGGCAAGACATATAACGCCCTGAAAGCCTTGGAAGAGTCGAGGACTGGTGTCTATGCCGGCCCGCTGCGATTGCTGGCCCACGAGACCTACATGCGGTTCAAGGCGAAAGGGAAGCGTTGTGCCTTGATCACCGGAGAGGAGCAGAGGATCCCTGAAGGGGACGGTAGCTACTTTGCCAGCTGCACTGTCGAGATGACGCCCCTGAACCAGCGGGTCGACGTCGCTGTCATTGATGAGATTCAAATGATTGGTGATGAGTCACGTGGATGGGCTTGGACGCAGGCAGTGCTGGGAGTACAGGCCAGGGAGGTTCACTTGTGCGGTGAGGAGCGAGCGGTTCCTCTTATTCAGGACATCTGCGCCAAGATGGGTGACAAGGTCATCGTGCACAAGTACAAGCGTCTAAGTTCCTTGCAACCCATGCAAGAGAGTCTCGATGGCAAGTTCGAGAACCTCAGAAAGGGCGACGCAATTGTCTCCTTCTCTAGAGTCAACCTTCACTCGCTCAAGGCTGGTGTTGAGCAGGCCACCGGGAAGAAGTGTGCCATCGTTTATGGTGCATTGCCCCCAGAGAGCAGAGCCCAACAGGCCGCACTGTTTAACGACCCGGATAACGACTACGACTTTCTAGCCGCCAGCGACGCCATCGGCATGGGTCTAAATCTCGAGATCAAGCGAGTGGTTTTCGAGGCCGTGACAAAACACGACGGTATCAAAGTTCGGACGTTGACCATACCGGAACTCAAACAGATTGGCGGTCGCGCAGGTCGGTTCAGGACTGCAGCGCAAGCTATGGCGTCTGACACCACGCAGCCAGCCGCGGGCATCTCCGAAGATGGCTCGGCTGTGAGGCCCAAGAAGGTCAAGGTCGCCTCGAAACATGGACAGTCTGGCTTCGTCACAACACTGGAGGAAGAAGACCTGGATACCGTTCATGAGTCCTTCGATAAAGAAGCCGAGCCGTTACCATCGGCCGGCCTATTTCCACCAACGTTTGTGATCGAGAAATTTGCTTCGTACTTTCCAGCAGGAACGCCGTTTTCTTTCATACTGCTCCGACTGCGAGATATCGCGAGACTACCAACCCAATTCCACCTTTGTTCACTCCGGGACAACATTGGAATCGCCTCGATTCTCCAGCCATTTAACCTGAGCATTCACGACCGATGCATTTTCCTCGTTGCGCCCATTTCAATGCGGGACTACGGCATGGTTGATGTTGTCAAAGCATTGGCAAAACGAGTCGCCAACAACGAGAGCGGTCACCTTCTCGACATCAGAGAGATCAACCTCGAGATCCTCGACTACACGCATTCTACCTACCCCAACGGCCGTACGGAATACCTCAAGCACCTCGAGTCGCTGCACAAGGCCCTGACGCTGTACCTGTGGCTGAGCTACAGATATGTCGGCGTCTTCCAGAGCCAGACGCTCGCATTCCACGTCAAGGCCTTGATCGAGGGCAAGATTGACGAGTACCTCGACAACCTTGACTACTCGCCGCGGGCCAGAAAGCAGACCCTGGACGAACAGCGCAAGGTTGTGAACAGGCAGCGCAGGAGGGCGGAGAAGGTCTTCGGCGACGAGGGGCAGGAGGTCTGGCAAAAGCCTCAGGCGGAGACCCCCGGAGCGTGGACTGAAGAGGAGCCACAGGAACCGCTTCTCAGCGGTATCCCGGAGTCGGATGGCACGCCGGCTTCGCACAATGCCGTTCCCTGAGCGGAGTGGCGGTAACCGCAGGGACTACACGGGGCGGCCGAGAGGTACCACTTTGGGATTCATCATACGTTATGGCCGGGCGTCCTACCGGTACAGTAGCCCCTAAAAAAGAGGCGTCACGATGACCAAGCCGTGAACGAAGACGTTTGGGTTCTCGCATTACAGGCGTCTTGGGCACTTTTTGGAAAACGGCTGGGTCGGTCTGTGTCAGCAATGTAACCCCGTGAGGACAAAGAGCTGCATCAAATACAGCTCATTAGAGCACATGTAGAATAGACCCGTCGAGGCACTACATTTAGTGTATATAAAGCAATCCATCTCGAACTTTACTCAAGCGTTTATGGTACGTACAAGTACATCGGGGTGAGACTCAGGCACGCAGTATTAGGTACGGAGGTACACTTGTGGGGTTGCACAGTACTGTAGCTCAAGGAAACGCGTCGACGCGACTGCCTAAGCTTTTTAGTGGGGCGGTTTGCATACATAGTAAATGCTATAGTACAGTACTTATGAGATCATCGGAGCCCCCGCCATCCAGCTCTCACTGTTGCTGCTGCAAGCTTCTCCGTGCACTGCCTTTTTGGATCCTCGAACGACCCAACTTCAATCCAGATTGACAAGGAACGAGAGCTACTTCCTCGAAACGAGAGCATACCCAAAAGAATCATCCATCATGGCAGAATCCACCTCCACCTCGTCGGAGAGAGTCGCCTTCATCCCCCTCGAGGCCAACCCTGAGCTCATGAGCAACCTCCTGTACAAGCTCGGCCTCAAGCAGGAGTTGGCCGTGCACGACGTCTACAGCCTGACGGACCAGGACCTCCTCAGCTTCATCCCCCGCCCGGCCTACGCCCTGCTGCTCGTCTTCCCCGTCAACGCCGCCTACACCAGCCACAAGCTCGCCGAGGACGCCACGCTGCCCGCGTACGACGGCAAGGGGGAGGGCGAGCCCGTCATGTGGTTCAAGCAGACGATTCAGAACGCATGTGGTCTCATGGCTCTGCTGCACGCTACGGCGAACGGCGGCGCCAGGGAGAAGATTGGTACGTATTTTCCCATCTTCCCATCCTGGGCCTAGTCCTAAGAAACTCCCCGTCTGGGAATAGCCTTGCCTTCTGCCACGTTATTTGTTCGCTCATTCAAGGGGCGGCCCGCCCTGCTCGCACTCTAGGCAATTACTTGCCCTGCTAAACTTCGTCTCAGTACCCGGCTCCGACCTTGAGAAGCTTCTCAAGGAGGCGACCCCGCTCGCGCCGGCCGAACGCACCAAGCTTCTGGAGACGTCCCAGTCTCTGGCCCGCGCGCACCACTCCGCCGCCAGCCAGGGCGACACGGCAGCCCCGCAGGCGACCGATGACGTGGATTTGCACTACGTCTGCTTCGTCAAGACCGACGACGGGACGCTGTGGGAGCTGGACGGCGGCAGGAAGGGGCCGATGGACCGCGGTAAGCTCGAGCCCGGCGAGGACGTGCTCAGCGAGAAGGCGCTGACCCTCGGCCCGCGGCGCTTCTTTGAGTGGGGCGGGGAGGATATCCGCTTCAATGCTGTCGCGCTGGCCAAGAACTTAGACTAGAGTAGGGGATTGCTCCTGCTAGTTCACCAGAGGTCATCACCTCGCGGCCGGATAGGTGCCAGCTGGATTCCTGCCCCTGGAGGGCGAGCAAACTTCTGGATGATCGATACGCTGTGTCATCTTTGGGGATACTATGGAGATACCCCAAGTTGGGGTTCCCAAGATGCACCTCATGGAACGACGTCACATCACAGCAGGCACGCACGACTCTTGTCCGAACTGGCCGGCTCACTCGGGCCAAGGACTGGGGTGAGACGCGTCGAGGAGGCAACTGCCCCGATCGAAAGCGAACAAGCTGGTGGTGCAGGGGGGACCAACACTTCCGCCGTTGCGGATAGAATGAGGAGCAGAAGGAGCCTTGTCTCTGGCTTTGACAAGATCCATCTGATCCTTGTTCTCGATACCCAGGCTGGGAGGACTAACTTGGCAACGCAATGATGGAGCAAGGGCTTAGATGCAGACCTGACCTCGATGGAAATACCTGGTTCGTCGATCGAGACTGATGACCGCAGAAGCTTCTTTCACGAGCAATGTCCAGGGTAGTTATCTGAATCATGGCGTTCAGGGCGGACAATTTTCCGCTCAAATGCAGATCGTGTTGGCGCAAAGCAAATTGCGGGTCTTCAGTGCACGCAAATGAAATTTTAGTGAATCCGCTCGCATGTTGACGGTTCTCGCAGGTCTCGTCCTGAAATCCCGGGTTTAGGTACCTGATCAGATACTCGTACAGCAACCACCGTCTCAGATAGGTATCTAGCCTCTTCATATGGTCGGCAACAGTACACAAATCGCACAAGTCGTGTCCACATCCTCATCATAACATGTACCTAAACGTCACAGCCTTGTCGCCCTGCTCTGCCAGTTGTCTATCAGTGCGCTCAGTGCCACCATCCTGCCTCAGCGTGCGCTCCCTCTTTCTGTTGCTTAGTGTGTATACGAAGACCAAGATGAAAGCAGCTACGATCCCAGCGGATATGAAGCCTATCTCTAGAGCGTGGCCTAGGATGAAACGGGGGGCATCTTGTTCACGGTAGAAGTCTGGCGGGACGAATGTCAGCGATGGTGCGGACTCTACCTAGAGGAGAGAAACGCTTTGAGAGGGGCTCCTGGTCGCTGTTTGAAGGAGCTGGGCGCATTGGGAAGCGGGGATCGAACACGACCGAGAGGGTTGACTGACTACTAGCCATTGCGCCTGCAAAGTTCCCAACGCCTATCTGAATTGCCATGCCGGCACTTCGCTTGTAGCTACCCGCGAGGTTGTTGCTCAGCCATGAAATGATGCCCGGAAAGCTGGGATAAATGGCACACGCCGCGATGAAGACACCCGCGTAGACGACATGGGGTTCGGGAGAGCTTATGCACCTGTATCGGATGGTCAGCAGAAACTTTTCACAGTGCCGCTAGGACGATCTGTGAAGAATAGGAGACTTGCATGATGAAACCCGTAAGCATCATAAAGAGGAGGAACAAGATGAACGGGCTTCGCTTTCCGGCTCGGTCCGAGAGGTAGGCGACAATTATCGCCAAGATGGCAGCTGTGCAGTATATCGGGACCGTCATGAGCTGGGCGGTGCTGCTAACATATCCGAGGTCTTTGATGATGGTCGGCAGAAACAGCGATATCCCGTAGATCGGGCAAACGATCTAAGTTTTCTCCGTCAGCAATCCAACAGAAATCGAGAGGGTCTGACCATCGACATACCCCGAAATACAGAAACAGATGGACATAGATCTGCCAGTCCAAGAGCGCATCCGTGACGTACTTCCACTCAAAGTGCTCGGTCTCGGCGATCTGCTTGCTGCCGTTCCGCTGCCCATATCGCAGGCGGTACACGACGAACGCGCGCTCCTCCTCGGTCAGGAAGCGCGCCGTCTCGGGGAAGTCGTACATGAGAAAGAACGCCGCCACGGCGACCACAACGGTGGCGATCCCCTCCAGGATGAAGATCCAGCGCCATCCCGCGAGCCCGGCAACCCCGTCCATGTTCTCAATAGCGTATGCCAAAAGCCCACTAAAGGCGCCTGCCATCGAGGCGCCTGAGTAAAAAAGGGCCTGGCGGAACTGAATTTCGTGGCGGCAGTACCAAAGGGTGAGGTAGTACTAGAAATCGAGGAGCCGGGATCAGAATCTTGCACTGGGAAGAAAGGTGTCGTAGGAGGGCATCCTCCTCGCCGCTTCTTTTGCTTACCGCGCACCCGGGATACAGTCCGGCCTCCGCGACGCCCAGGAAGAGACGCGCAGCCAGCAGCCCACCATAGTTCTGCACAATGCCCATGAGCGTCATGACCGTGCCCCAACAGACCATGATGAAGGGCAGCCAGCGGCTGGGCCGGAGTTTCTTGAGGAGCAGGTTGCTCGGGAGCTCGAAGACGGTGTAGGTCAGAAAGAAGACGGTCAGACACAGATTGTACTGGTTGCCCGTCAGGCCCAGGTCAACCGCGAGTCCTTCAATCTTGGCGTTGCCGATATTTCCTCCTGTGTGTCGAAGGGAGGTGTGCTCATCAGCTGATTGTCTCACCGCAAGTCCGCAGGGGTGACTTTTGCGACTCACGATCTAGAAACGCCAGCAGATACAGGAGCAATAGCACGGGGATCAAGCGCATGTCCATCTGGTACCCCAGTGTCAGCACAACCACAATTCAACAACAAAATGTGAACGGGACGCCGGGATTGACCTTTGCCAATATTCTCTTCTCGTCGAGATGTGCAAACGACTCCAGCGTCACCTCTGGGTTCTCGGCGACGGCGTCGATCCGTCCAATCTCCTCCTCGTCGCCCCCGAGGAGACCGCGGTGCTTGTGCTCATGGTGGGACTTCTCGGGGTCACCTTCCAGCTTCTCGATGATGGGCGAAGGTGCCGAAGTCATCTTCGCCTGTTTTGCTTGACGAACTTGGGGCTCTCGTGATGGTAAGACTAACAAACCCCGGGGCCTACTTCAGAATTGAGTACCGGCAGTAGCAGGCGTGTCTAATACTCGTGCCATATCGATCCCCGCAATCTCAAATGCCTCGCACTTACTCCTATCGAGCCTCATGATTCGAGAGGGCTGCCGTGCAACCAGAGAATTGTCAATGGCTCCTGAAGCTGCATGCTTCCCCGCATGCAGCTCAACCACCTGAGACCCTCGACCCAATCAGCCGGGACGAGAAGCGGACTGACAATATATGCCGTCAGCAGAAGACGAGCTCTGATAGCAGAGAGAGTGTCCAATAGCGCTCGAGACGTCGCAATTTGAGGAGAGGAGTGGGGGAGCAATAAAGCCCGATCCTGAGGAAACGGCAGTTGAAAACCCCATGCCCACGGGTACATGCTGTGCGGGCGTGGTCTAAACTTGCAAGTCGTGCTCTCCAGTGCGGAAGTCGAGCGCTTGCTCAAGTACCGGTACATGAGTGTTGTACTTGCACATGCGCGGAGAGCTTCCTTTGACCGCAAATGCTCTGTCTGGCTTCATACTGGCGCTGTCTGAACCCCATTGGTCATCATCTCTTCCGGGGTAGCGGGTCAAAATTGCACGACGTAGTTTGTGGAGTGGGTGTCACTGTCTTGACCTCGCACTAAGTCATGCTGCAGTCGCACGACTGGTGAAGTAGAAGAGGTTATGATGGCAAAGAGGCGGAAGACCGCCCCGCCTTGGTCAACAGAGATGCTATTTCCAACCGATGCGTCGCTATGCGTAGAGGTATCCAGATGCGTAGCAGAGAAAGTTCCAACCCCCAAGACTGTAATCATGTAATACCGCAGCACAATCACATGGAATCCTCCATTTGTCTCGAACGCGCCTTGAGGAAGCTGTCCCTCTCGGGCTTCCCGCCGCGCTGCTCGAGCCCCATGCCCCGCTCCACCCAGTCCTTGCTGCCCATCTCGGTGAGCCGCGACAGCGCGCGGAAGAATGCAAAGGCCTCCTCGTCGTTGGCGAATAGCGCGGACCCCTTCAACTTCAGTGCCTGGCCCTCCGGGTCCTCCATCAGGTCCTTGATGACCTGCGAGACCTCTGCGCCGCTGCTGGTGGTGCTGCTGCCGCTCTCGTGGCCCGACTCCCGCAGCAGGTTCTCGGCGATCTCGTCCTTGGAGGTGAAAAGCTCGGTGAGCGGCACGGCGGTGGTGAGGACCAGTTTCGCGTGCGATTCGTACACGGCGTCGATGAAGGTGATGAATCGGCGCGCCAGGTCCCTCTCCCGCAGCGTCATGCCGGGAACATCAGTCACGACGAAGGCGTCGTACGTGCGCGTCAGCTCTATGAAGTCGGCTGCGGACTTGGGCCTCCGGATGAGCTCGTCAAAGGTGAACCAGGCGCACCGACCGCTGACCCGGGGCACGAAGATCTCGCGGCCCCACACGTACTGGACTTCGGAGTGGGGCTCGGTCGATTCGGGATCGCCCAGGAAGCGGAACCACTTTTCGGCATGACTGGCGGCATGAGTATCCAGTGGCGTGTGATAGACTCCGGAAGGCGGTCGAGGTATTTTTCGGTAGTCTGTTGGTGAGTCGAGGTTGATGACGTGAAGCCTGCTCTTCAGCAGGTGGATCGCGGGGATGAAAGACTCGCGCTGAATGCCGTTCTTGTACAGTTCGTCCGGGACTCGGTTCGAGGTTGTGACCAGCACTACGCCGTGCGACATGAGTGCCTCTAGGAGCCTGGGATTTGCATGTAAGCCATCGACAGTTGTAACCTTTGAGATAAACTTGGCCTACCTCCGCAGAATCATGGCGTCTGCCACATCCGTACACTGAAACTCGTCAAAACACAAGACATTTCCATGTTCCGCAATATCAGCGGCGACGAAGGGCACGGCGTCTATATCATTCCCATGTTGCATCTTCATGCGGTGCAACCGCCTATGTACGTCCTGCATGAAGTTGTGGAAGTGTATCCTCGTCTTCGATTTGACGGTGTTAGGCAAGGTCTCGTAGAAAAGATCCATGAGCATCGTCTTGCCGCTGCCCACGTCTCCGTATAGATACAGCCCTCGCGGCAGGTTTGGCGGGATTTCCTTGAGCGCGGCTTTCTTGGACTTGCCGCCGCCGAAGAAGGAGAAGAGGGACTTGGACGGCTGCAGGTCCTCGATCTTCGGGTGGACGACCGGAGGGGCGTTGTAGTGCCGCAGCTCTTCGTGCAAGTGCTGCAGGCTTTGTATTATACCTGCCACAGCATGTGATGTCAGCTGGTGCCCCCAAGCCACGATAAGAACAGGTCACGGGCTTGCCTCGCTGATGATCATCGTTCTTCAAGCGCCCCTCGGCGACCCTGCGGTCATACTCCTGGATGGGTCCGATGTCTTGAGGATTGTTGGCTGGGAGGGTCATGTCAGCCTGCGTCGGCCCTTCACAAATACGTCTGATCCACCGTCAAAGCGCACCATTGTCAACCGTCGCTGCGGCTACCGAAGCCGATCTCCTCTGTCCGGCCGCGAAGACCGCCGGGAGAGCGATGCGCGCGGGTTGCTGAGCGGGAAGAAGACTCTGAGGGCCGCGCTTCGGCAGCCTTCTACACCCGGCGACAGTGTTCGTCTGCAAAAGCCTCACTGACGCGCTGCGCTGTCTGTGGCTCCTGAAGGAGGCGCATGCCGGGGACGCGGGGCGTCGAGGAGCGGCGAGGCGGGCAGCGCGTAAGCGCATTTTCGAGAAAAGCGTTGATGACGATACGGCGGCGGGGTCTATAGGGTATAGTCTTGGTCTACGTGCGTTGGATATCCAAGAAGTGACATAGTTGGCAGCAAAGAAGGAAATGGTACAGCGCAAGTGGTGAGTGAGCAGAAGAATAAAGATGTCGTCGTGGCCTTCGGTCGTTGATCTGGGAAGCAGAGAAGTCGAAAATCCCCGGGGCGATCCACCGCACTCGGCGGGCGGATGGCCGACCCGCTGAAAGTTGACAATCAAGGGTCCTGACTGGGCGTCGCATGCCCCTGCAATGTGACGTAGAGGGGGGTGGCCCGGGTTTCCACAGTGCTGGGTGCGCAGCCTAGCAAACTCGGGGTGGCGGGGCGGGCCCGGCCGCTGATAACCCGGCAGCAACATCTGTATCACATGCAAGCTTGGCTGAAGCACCCACGTCCATCTTGTCCGACCAATGCTGTGTTGAAAAAAAACCAAAAATGTCGCGCAGAATGAATCGCATCGTCTTACTAGCGGAAAGGGGCTGCTGAAGCCTAAATAAACATGGGGCTCCCTAGTTCTGAGCCCCGTCTATCAATCCCAAACTCCTCACAGGCATGCTACAGTATAATTGAACAGACAAGACCAGCAACTTCTGGTACTCCCAGAAGAATTCCTGATGTCAACGCGCCTTAGGTCAGAAGACGCCAGGCAAGAGCTTCCACCTCACGTCCTCCTTGTACCGGCCCCACTGGTCCTTGTACTTCCTCGACATGTAATAGTCCAGCGATACGATGCCATGGCGTGCAAAGCGCCAGGCCTGGAACGACGCAAACGCAGCGCCTACGATCCAGCCCCCAGACGCAAGCGCGTATCCCGTCCTCCACAGCGTATATCCTGTGTAGTTGATGTGCCTCGCACAAGACCAGAGACCCTCGCGACACAGCTTGCCCTTGTGCTCGGGGTCGGCCTTGAACCGCTTGCGCTGAATTTCTGACCCCTTCTCCAAGAACATGCCGATGACGTACAGAGCCACACCGACGGCGATGGGAAGAGAAACTCGGGAGCGGCTTCCGGGCACGGGAACCGTCCGTGGCCGGACCGATAGTGCAGCGGAGGTAGCGGTGGTTAGGAGGAGGAGCGAGTTGGCGCTGTTGCAGAAGGTGTTGTAGATGGAGACGGTGAGCGCGGCCTTTGCGTCGAACTTCTCTTCCGATAGGTACGTGACCCAAAAGATTTGCTCCGCCGCCGATCCGACCGCCATGCCAAGGAGGATGAGGCGTTCGAGAGGGAGGTCGAGCTGGTCGATGAGTTTGATACCCGTGCGCGTGACGACCGAGGCGCTCAGCGGGATGGTGGAGAGGCCGAGTCTGGCCAGGAAGCTGGCGCCGAGGTCATGGGCGAGGATCTGGTACTGGAGCAAGGGATCGAGGGCGCGCAGGCCGATGAAGGTGGTGGTGCCGGCCGGGCTTGGCTCCTTGACGCCGCGCTGAATGATGTCCATCGTCTGCGGTTTATTGGGCAGCGAGGGCGACATTGTGACGACCCGGCAGTCTCATCTGGTCGGCGTGACGGGGTGTTTGGTGAAGAGTTGTTAGGTCCTGGAATGGGAGGGACCTCGGCAGGGAGTGGAGGAGAGAGAGGGAGACAGTTCTGCGAGGGAGGAAAGATAAACCGTTTTGGGCCTTGTTGTCACTGCTTAAATTTAGAGACAACTGAACGCATGGCATAGGCAGCGTCATACAAAGTACAAGTGCAGGTACGAACGGCAGCGGCCGTCAAGGCTCGCCCGGTGCATACTGACGGAGTAGCTTGTCTGGGAATGTGATCAGACCACCGGCCGGGAAAGAAGGGCTGAATCGAAACTGTATCTGATGCATTGCCGCCTTAGTCGCCCGCTAGGATGGCCCCATCCCCGCCAGGAGCCTTCAGAGAAAAAGGGACGAAGAAGCGTGGCATCATGGTAGGTACTGTACCTATCTGATTGATGCAGGTGCCTGCGCATCCTGAAGCCGTGACTTGCGGCCTTGGTTCCGCAACCGTACTGTACTGTACTGTACTGTAGCGCTGCACAGACATTCAACATATCAATATCACATGTATTGTGCAACTGGCACCTTGCTTCAGAAGACTTCTAGAAGCCTACCTAGGGTGTACGCAGTAACTTACACAGTACGTTTTGTGACAAGCATTCATTGTTCTCATGTGATGAGTAAGATGGGACCTGCTTTTCCGACTGCACCAGCTGTCATCAGCCTTAGCCCTTCTAAGCAGCGTCAGAAAAGAACGGATATTCCCAGGGCTGACTTTGGATGTCATTGGGCAAGTGGGTCCCCTGTGATGGCTGCAACCAATCAAAAGCTGCGCATTTACTTAACCCCCTCCCCCCACCCGGGCTTCAAATTGTTGCAATTGCCAGCAATGCACCTTGACCACTTTAAGAGTTCTCGCTTTAACTTTTCAACTACTTAAGTAGTCAGTCAACTAGTCAATCAGTCAGTCAACTGGTCAATCAGTCAGTCAACTGGTCAGTCAGAGTCAACTGGTCAGTCAGTCAGTCAACTGGTCAGTCGGTCAGTCAACTGGTCAGTCAGTCAATTGGTCAATTTTGGGCCTGTGGCGGGTTTGCAGCTTTATGTAGCAAATTCGTAGCCATCGCAATCCTGCAGCTATAGCGCTACTGATGATTCAACCGACTTGCCCTGGGACCTTCCAAATCAGCCCTGGGGATATCTATTCTCTTCTGAATAACTCACATCATGGTCCGTTGGCCGCGTCTGACTAAGGCTCATCAGTCGCACGGTGTAGGTGCCGCATCGAGAGGAATTGAGAATTGACAGCAGAACAGGAGACGTCGGGTACTGTATTTTCTCCGAGACTCACTTCATGTCAATCTCTCCCCCAAATTGTACTATGTATCCACTGGAGAATAGTGTTACTTATGTACAAAGTACCGTGTACATGGCAATAACCGAGTCTGGTTCTTCTCTCGAGGTTGATAGAGCAGTGGAGAGCACGGCCTTGATCTCGTAGGCCAGTGTCTTCCGAAATTTCATCGGTGGCCCCTACGCCTCCGGCCGTGGCGATTCAAAATCACACACAGGAACGTAACAGGCGTCGGTCGACCCATGAGTCTTGGTACATTCCAAATCTTACCAACAACGAGGTTGCGTTCAAGGGTGGGCCAACTCGGCAAGCCCTCGAGCGGGTGAACCCGTTGGCCCAAATTAGCGCTCTCAGCAACGTTCCCAGTCGCTCTTCCTTCCACCTCGCTCGCGATCACTTCGTCGAAGTCACTCGACTGCTACGATAAAAATCGAACTGTTCTCAAGGGAAAGCTCTGGAGAGGTAGCAAGAAGAAAAAATGAATTGATCCGTGCAGGGATCGAACCTGCGATCTCCTGATTCGTAGTCAGACGCCTTGCCATTGGGCCAACGGACCATTTAATGTTGTTGAACATGGTTCAGACATTGATATACAAGAATGATGGTGGTGTGGAGCCGGCGGGAAGGGTTTTGGTAGAGCGGAGATCGCAGCACGTGGGTTAGGGCTCGTGTAATCAACAGGGAAGTACCTTGCAAGGTTTTTCTCAGTGTGCTCTACGCGAATAGTGCACATCATGCTGCGGACAAAAAGATGTCTGTAACACACTGTTGTGGTCATATGCAGTTCAGAAAATTGTGAAATACCTGCTCACATACTGTATAAATTGCACAGTGCATAAAGGCACTTCTGTAATGCATCAATATCCACTTTGCTCACGGGCAGATTCAATGCCCACAGTACCCAACATATTCCATCCGAGGTGAATCTAGTCTAGGAGTTGTTTGGTAAAGACTGCCTTTGGATCCCACTTCTTCTTCAATGTCCGCAGCTTCTTCAGCTTGCCCTCTCCTCTGAAGCGAAGCTCGATTGGGTCAGCTCGGGTCGCATTCTGGAAGTCGGCGTACTCAGATTGGACCGGGCCCCTCGACATGGCAATGCACTCGGCATTCAGCTCGGCGACCCTTGCATGGCTCTCTGCATTCGTGTACCATATGATATTGTTCCTGAGACCAATTATTTAGTAAAGCTACCTCGATACTCGCCATAGTTCTGGTTGGATGGGACCTACTGCCAGTATCTGATGTCATGAAGAGAGTTCGCTGATTCGAACGTGGGCTGTTTTGGGGGCCGTGAATCCCATTGGAAATTGTAAGTCGTGTTGATTGCGTCAGGACACTCTTTCACAAGGCGCTTCCACACGTCGATAGTGTTGAGAAATCTTTCGACATCGAAGCGCCGCAGCCCGACAGTGCCAAACGTCTTGAAGCCGCCCTTGGCCTCGAGCGCCTCGCGGCCGTCACTGACATTCTGGATTAGGACAGGTCCGCCGTCAGCGATCAAGGGCTTCAGGGCGTAGAGCGCACCGAAGGCCGAGGGGGCGTCGTTTGGGTTGCCAATGTACCTCCCAGCGATCACCAAGGCAGGCTTTCGGGCAGGTGGCGGGCATATGGTCATCATAAGACCAGCCGTGGCTTGTTTGTCGTCGTCCGTGATTCCTTTCATCGCTTCCGCGACTTCCCGTGCTCTATCCAGAGGGAATACGAAGCGTCCGCTCCAGATGACTCCCTGGTCGTTCCCGAGCTCAGCCAGAGGCCAGATCCTGATGGTAAGCTCGGTCACAAGACCAAAGAACTGGCCGGCCCCACGGATAGCGTAGAGAAGGTCCGGTTCTTTCTCTTGCGTGACTGCCACTAGATTTCCCTGTGCATCGATCATACGAGCGGCTAGGATCTGATCTGAGCCGTACCCTGTGAGCGAGGTAGTGATAGAGGCACCCCCATTTAAAAAATAGGGGATGGCCCCGACCTGAGTGCCATTGCCAATAGCTGAACAGCCAAGTCAGAACAGGTTGGGCACATAGCAGGCATACTCTCATGGACATACCGGCAAAGTAGCCAGCATCAGCTAAGTGCACGGCTACGGCCTTTGACAAGATACTTCCCTTGAGCTTCGCAGTTGATCCTTGGGCCTCGACTTCGACTCCGGAGTATTTGGTGAGGTCAATGACAAACCCGTCGCTTCCGATTGTCGACCAGATGCTGTGGCCACCTGACTTGGTGACGAACGGCACTGAAGCTTGGACGGCCCAGTGGACCTGAAGCGCCAAGCTGTGTTAGTGGTGGAACGGAACCTGTCTCCAATGCGATGGTGCTTACCGTCTTCTGAATCTGCTCTTCTGATTCGGGAAGCACAATAGCTGCCGGTATCTGACGATCAATGTCAGACCATCTTTTGGCAAATTCGTGAAAGCGAAGGTCGCTCGGCTCAGTCAGAACCTCGAGGTCCGGGCCAGCATGGCGTTGGAGGTCGGCAAAACGATGTGAATCGAGCTTCACGGACATGGTGGTATTGATGCGAGTACAGTCGTCCAAGAAGGGGGGGGGGGTGGGGGCTTGAAAGATTTGAGAATCACGCGAGAGGCCGGTAGAAGTGTGCACCAGACGATGAGCAATGAGGTGTGGATGCGGATACACTGTGATTTATGCATTGCAGATGGTCACCAACGTCCAGCTGCGTAAGCAGTAGTACCGGGCACTCGCTGTGCCGCCGTATCTCACCTGATTCCGGTTAGATTTTAGGCCCGGCCGCTCGAGGAATTTACTAGTAGGTATTTAATGATCAATTATGAGGGTAAAATCATGAAATTTCAATAGCGAGATCCCTGTTCGTTGATACCTAGGTAGTACAAGATACTTAAATGTTTTCGATTTTCAGAACGGTGCAGGTGGTGGTACATGATGACTCCCACCTCCTCAGGCACACAAGCGTAGTTCCTTATGCCGTTGGTTGTTAAGTCGAGACGATCAAAACTGCATGGCTTGATCCGTCTCTGTTCTGGTTCCAGGACAGTGCCCAATCACGAAACTCACCCAGCTTTCGGGCGTCTAGAGCTCGCAGTGCAAGCAACGCCGTTGCGAAGTACACACTTCGCTTGGCCACGGAGCACCATGCGCATATTCCTGAAGTCCAGTCCCTTCTTCCCCCAGGGGCCTTTTGTGATACCTCCGGTGAGGTAATGGTTCGCCAGCCTCCTGGCCCCCAGAATTGGTGCAGATAGTAGTCAGTGGGCCGGGTTTTATTCAGCTTGTCTGTGGTGCTATCCTCCATATGCGAGTTATATGATCATTCCGCCCTTGATGCAACTCAGCCATGACACTGTTTCAAACATACCTAGGTAGTCAACAAGCAAGACTCCGCTGTTGTAGGAGTTACTTGGGGGCTTGAAAAAAATTCTTCAGCTGGGTGCGTCAATTTTATAATAATAAAAGACTGAATGTGCGAGCTGGCTGAAACATGTATCAAGTACCAGAAAACCAGTGGAAACCCGATGTGACCCATTAGTGGGCAACTTTGATGGCGGCAAAGCAAGCAGCTTTTGTCAACAGCGTCCAAAGTCCAACGGACCCGGAGATCTTGCAATACACAGTTGGCCCAGAGAACTCATATATGGAGCAGATGTGCAATAATCAGGTAAGCCCTACGAGACAGTCCGCCACAATCTCAGAACAATGACACTCCACTACCTTCACCACTAACGCTGCTCACAGAAAGTTTTAAGCACCGATTATACCTCCTTCAGCCTCTTTGGACTTTACTTTACCTTTATAAATGGAGTCCTCATCATCGTCGTTTACTATTTGCTCGAACCGTTATATGCATACCTATATCGCCGCCGCAAGTACCAGGGGTATAAATATTGCGAATGGACAGCCAACGAAACTCTTCAACTGCAAAGGCTGGCGTACCAAGGGCATGGCTCTGGGTCGTGGACAGGCTATACGGACTCGGTACCAAGGACGCAGTCAGGACAGATCTTGGAAAACCTACCGCTCAGCTACGCCGCCGAGAGTGAACAAGACAGCCCCGATGAGGAAGAGATGGCGGCGGTTCAGAACGCGACCATTTCAGTCCAACGGCAGTCTACCGACAATGCAGTGGGGGAAGATGAAGTGCCATTACACGTGCGCGACCGGACCGCTTCGAGTGATGGTACCGAGGGGGTATCTCCAGTCTCGTCTAGACCCGCTGTTCCAGGACCCGTCTCTCCGAGGCCTGATATTTCAGACGCTGTGTGTTCTGGAAACGTCCCCTCGGGGTAAGTCTATTCTATTCAAGCCTTCCATGAGCCTGATGGACAGCAACAAAGCCATCTGGATGCAACTGGGAGCATGCAGGAAGTCTCCCTGCCTGCATGAGCCGCACGGCTGCCTCCAATTCCTGGCCAGTGATGGGCCGGGCTTGACGCATACCGTACAGTCAGATCACTCGTGGTTGTTGACTTGAAGCTCGGAGCATGGGCAAAGTAGCAAATTATAACTATCATGAAACAGCCTTGGTGGCCTTGGTACGGGGCGGCTTTAGTGGATTGAACTTTACGTTGAATAGATATTGCATCCAAGAAAATGTTGTTCAACAAAGGCATCGAATCCTAAGAACTTTTTATCAGCACAGCATTGAAAGAAGGAATCCAATGAGCACAGGGACCGAATCTGTGTCGTTTATTACAGAAATGACGAAAAGGATGTTGGAAATGGACTGCCAGTCTGTTCCGGGGCCGCTTAGAGGGCTCTGGTTACGTCGGCTGCTCTTGGCCCATCTAGACCTAATACCGTTCACATTTATTACGGACTGTCCGGCTTACCACTTCGGTAGATGAGCCGGAGATACTTCATTCCGCTCGGCATATCTGATGCCGCAAAGATCTTTTCGTCTTTGCGGTGAACTGTGTACTTCTACTACCTCATGGGGCTTATTGGACCCCGTGGGCCGTGGGGTGCCGAGAGAGAGAGAGAGAGGAGGGGGGGGGGGCACAGGGCTTGAATAGCGGGAGACGCGGTTCGTAACTCGTTGTCGTCCGAAATTACAGGAAGAGGTTGTTCTCACTTTCATTCTCGCCGAGAAGCTCGCGGATGTTAACAGACAGAGAATACGTCAGAGACCCTATTTGCCTCAAGTAATTGACTGCTGGCAGAACTTGTTGACGACAATCGAATCAGTCATCACCCACGCATGATTGACAGATCTCAAGGCAATAACCTCAGTTGTTCATTGATGCTGAAAAACAAATGCTATCTGTAATGCTAGGTACCTAGGTAGGTAGGTTTGTGAAGGCATAGACTCGAATTCCAAGTCCATGCCTCACAGTGAGTCACAACTGACCAAACTCCGTCATGACAAACATCTCCTGTACTGTATAGGGTATAGTATAAAGGAAAGCCCAAACTGTAATGCCTGAGTAGTGAAAGTCGCGAAGAAATCAGCGCTGTTGATGAGCATCAATCAGCTCACAGCTGGATGAGATTTTCCTCCGAGAAATCCGGTGGTGCCTGCCCGTACACGATGCGGCACTTGGAATCCAGGGCCGTGCCCTCGTTGCTGATTCGGATGTGATCGCTGTACTCGTTGGTCCGCACCACCTCGTCGTCCGACACGCCCAGGTCATCGCGGGGTATCCAGACCACAGGCCGTCGAGCCCGGAGAGCCGAGTGCGTGAAGGCCTTGCGGACTTTCTTGTCGCGTTCTTCGGGATTCAGGTCTTCGATTTCGTCTGCAAACTCGCCGAAGAGCGCGTCTCCTATCGCGCGCTGGTTTTCGAGATCGCGTATGAACTTCTTCTTCCTTGACTCCTGGAACTCCTTGACCTTCGACTCAGCCTGGCCATAGGTGAAGTCCTTGACAATGTTGCCACCCTCCACTGCCCACGTGACGCCATGCTTGATGGTACCGAATGGATTGGCAACCTTCGAGCGCAGACTGCCCGAGCCCGAGGACAAATTCTTCCTGTGACCTTTCGATTGCGTCTGGAAGTCGTCCATCTCATACCCCGCATCCTCGCTCTTGATGCTGCGACCCCCATCTGTCTCTCCGTCGAGAATTTTCTCGGCCATCTCATCCCCAGCCTGGCCATGGAGGAGTTGTTCTAGTTCCTCCTTTCTACGTTTGAGGCGTGCTTGTCTGCGCTCCACGTTCTTCTTCGCATCGCCGTGATACATGCCCTGGTACTCCAGAGCTTCTTTCTGGAGCGCTAGCGTCTCCTCTTCTCGTCCCACCTCTTTGACCTGGCGTTCCAGCTCGAAGATCTTGTCTCGCAGGACTGCCTCGTCCTCGAAGGTGATGGGGAGATATCGAAGGAGGGGACCGAATTCCCGGTTCAGGAAGATCTGGTAAAGCGCAGTGAGGATGATAGCCACTATCATGATGATACCCTGTTTGTAGCACAGAATGACGTTGTTGTTTTGGACCAAGAAGAATAGGCCAACCAGACACAACTCCATGACGTAGAGTCCTGTGAACATTTGGTTGAGTGCTCTCGGGTAGAGCACTCCCCCGGTATCTGTCTTGAATCGCGTGACATATAGCATGTTGTACCGATGCGCACACCAGAGCAAGCTGAAATTAACGATGGCGAAAACGCTCATGATTGGCGCAATCACCGAAAAGACCAGAGCGATGCAGGCAAAGTTCGTGTAGACCGGAAAGAACGATCCCCACTTGACCTCAGGGAGTGATGTTTGTCGCTTGAATTTCGCCCTCGCCGTACTGTCGAGGATTCTGGACAGAAGATACCACATGGCCTATTTTGAAGTCAGCAAACCGTTGAGCTAGGCGGAGACAGGCGTAGACTGCATAAGCAAGATCTGGGGCAGATGATTTTAATACATACCAGGGCCGATATCTGCAGCAGGGTTCCAGAGCTCACAGATGCGCCTTGCAGCAGCAAGTAGGAGAAGAAATAATTCGAGGCATCGGGCAGATTCTCAGCCAGGAGCGTCGGCAAGCTCTCTATGTCTGACGCGACACTGGCAAGGGTCTGCAGCGCTCCGGAAGTAATGGAAACGACCAAGAACACTTCAACAAACAGGACTGCGAAGATCAGTATGGGAAAATGCTGTACGGCGGCAAAGCAAGGTCGGAGCTCCGAGAAAAGAACGAATGGCCAGGGGCGGGAGGAATACGTACAGAGAAAGTAGTAACTTTGAACCCACTCAGACCTCGAGGCACCGGTTTTGACGCCCTGGAACTCGGCAATCATGTTAAGAATAATGGGGACCAAGGCGAGAATGATGGCCAAGAATGCCTGCGGCAAGACGCCTGCAGCCAGCTTCACAAACTTGTGGACGTTTGCATTCTCCTTCAGGAAGCCGAGCCAAGAGTACTTTCCGATCAAGGTGTCGATCTCGGAAAGTGACGCCGAGAAAGCAACTGGGAAACCCCAGAGAATCACCATGCCGACAACAAAAGCGCAGGCAAGTATTGTTTTGAGCCACTCCACCCACCAGGTCTGGTCAATAGGTCAGCGATCATATCGATTAATGTCGGATACCTGAGACTCGGACATAGACACATATCCCCAGGTTGGTCCATTGGGATTTGATGATACACGGGGTTACAAGCTGCGAGACGGCGGCCTTCCAACCAAGACTGGAAACACTTACAGTTGCCATATTATCCCAGATGACATCTTCTGGACTGATCTCCACCACTCTAGGAGCCATGTGTTTGGGTATATGATGGACTGCACACTGGCAGGCCATGTGAGCTGCAGACTGGTTGTTGAACTGGATAAACGCGGACGTCATGATGGGGAACCGCTGCGGATTCTTTTGATCCTCCTCAATCTCGACGTTGAGCCGAGCGAGTTCCTGTCGACACCAATAGATAGTATCGACCTTCTTGTGAATGCCAGGAATGCCCGGGAGCCAACCTGGCGTGAACTCGAAGAAGGGAACACGATGATGCGGGCGGTGTTTCGGCTTCACCCACTTCTCCCACTCGGCCCCGGTACGCTCTTGATAGATCTCTTGCTGGCCAGGGTTGACGTATGGCGGGTACTCGACGACAGCCTCATCCTCGCCCATGAAGGGGATATAATGCTTCATAGTGGCCCAAAGTGATTTCTTCTCATCGAATGGGTCCTGTTCGACTCCCTGAGGAACAGGTGAGGCATAGCCTCCAGTAGGTGGTTTCCAGAATTGGTACCACTTCGTCGACTCCTTGATGTATATGTCGTCGATGTTGTCCAGTTTGCGGACGGTGTTCAAGTGATGCGCCGGGTTCAGCTCCCGCTGGTCTGAGCCCTTTGATCCGTTCGATCCCGACAGCCCTTGACTCCATTCTGTGGCAAATGAATCCTTGTGCGCTTCCTCGTCGACATTTGATGGTATACTGAGCAATGCCAAGTTGCGGCGTTCGTCGGAGGTGGTCCCGGGGCGTGCTTGAGACGCGAAGCCGCCGCTCCTTTCCAGCTCACCATCGATACCGTGGCCGACGGCGGAGATACCGCCCTTGACTCCCAGTCCGGCTTTCCCGACAACAGTCGCGCCGGTCCTGAAGACTTTGCCCACCGCGTTGAGGGGATTCTGTCGTTCTGCAGGGCGCTGTTCATCGTGCTCGCCATGCTCGTCATGCTCGTGGGGTTGGATCGTGTTCATTTCCGGGTCGTCAGCGACGTGGTCGGCGTGCTCGCCCATGCTCAGGCCTCCATCGCCGACAGCCATGCGCCTAGCTTCCTTGTCTTCGTCTTTCTGCCTCTGTTTGCGCTCTCCCCTGGTCGGTTTGTGGGTTCGGAGTTCCTTGCGATCCTTCTTCTCATCCTTTTTGCGCTGCTTGAGCTGCTTCCTCTTGCATTCACGAATCAGGTCGCTCTCTGCAAGTTCCAGTTGTTGGTGAATTTTTTTCCTCCTCTTGATCTTGTCGAGGAGCGCGGTAAAGTCTTGGGTGAGCCAGATGTTCTTAATGCCTCCAGGGAACACGTCAAACAGTCCGCGCAAGGCGTCCTCGCTGAGCCATTTTTGGGGGATAGAGGAGACCAGGACGGTGTTGGCCGAGGCCCTGAGGCGGTGCTCGGCACTTGTGAGCCAGTCCTGCCTTACCTTGACGTAGACCCTCATCTCGGTGAAGACGACGAAGCAGACCCAAATGATGACGGCGAGAGCGAGTATGAGGTGGGCCCAGTAGCGCTCATAATTTTCGTTCTTCACGTTACCCCATGCCAGGACACTCAAACCAACGACGGTATCGGTGGTGTTGCTGCTCGATGTCTCGTTGGTCCAAAGATTGTCCCCTATGCCGTCCACAAAGTTGATTGGGATCAGGATGGGCAGTACCACGCATGCCACGGGGATGAAGATGACGAGCAGGGTCTTGAGGTATCTCATGAAGAAATAAGCGTCTAGGCCACATTTTCTGATGACCTCTCGATCCGACACCTTCATAAGAGCTGTGATGAGGGCCCATGGTTCGGCGGGCGGCGGGTCGGTCCTCTCTCGTTCAGGGACCAGGAAGGTTTTCGGCTTGTATATTCTCGCCAGCTTGTTCCTGACGATAGTGAAAAGGCCGATCTGAACGCCGGCGACGGCGGCAGAGACGGCCAGGGATGCGAAGAAGGACTCCAAGCCATAGCCAGAGAAGGCCTGGGCGGTGCCAGCCCCGGAGCTGGACATGTTGCGGGAGGAGGGGAGGAGGAATAGGTTGGCCTGGTTGGCCCAGCCGGCCGAGAGGTGGATTTATGGGTTCGAATTGCGGGTGCAGGCGGCGTAGTGTTGGACGTGAAGCTGTGTTCCTGATTGAGGGCAGTCGAGGATCTTTTGTGGTAAGGGGTAGTCGTCGTTACGCGAAAGGAGGGAGGGATCGGTCCGAGTTAGGCGAGAAGTAACATTGTCAACGGCTCTGACTTGATGGCGATCAACCCCTGGAATTCAATAGATGATGGTCAGCGACTTCATCTTTTCTCCTTCTTTGCCTGTCCTTTTCTTTCTGGCCAGGAGCAGACAAAGGGATGCTTGGAATGGGGTGCAGTACAATACCTGAGAAGCAATTCCAGCGGCGGGCCTGTGACAATCGATTGTGGTTTTGCCTTTTCTGAGACAAGTGACAGGGCACAAAAATAGAGATACAAGGGAGGGAACGGCACTATGGGCCTTTGTTGTGGTAGCGAGCGATGTCGACGGCAGATCTTGGAAGCAGTGCGGTCTCGAACAGGTGAAGTTATCGGATTGGTCGTTTGTTTCGAAGGTCAATTCCACAGTAGGAGGAGGAGTAGGGCGAAGTAATCTGGGTCACAACTCGAACACATGGGACCCAGTGGCAGGAGCAGAGATGCGCAACGTACAGAAGTACAAAATGCACCACCAAAAAGGGCTTGTGCAACGAAAAGCAAGGAACTGCTAGGTTCGCGCCGGCCAGTGGATTTAAATTGACGATTGGCTTTCAGCTCTTTCTGCAATCTATGTGACGTCGGCGGCTGCCAGGGGCAAGAGGTCCTGACTGGTGCCCACCTGGACAAACTGCAGTGGCTTCCAAGGAACTGCGTGTAAATAAGCTTCTGTGCACCGTCCCCCGGAGCCAGCCGGACGCGCCTCCTCCGTGCTCCACGTCGCTTCGCCCTCGCCCCCAGTGATTGGCCGCTTGTTATTGCCAAAGTGGACAGCGTGCATGGTCGAGACCCTGAGACCCCGAGACCAAACACCTCGGCAGCTTCTCCGAGCCACTGCTTCCTCGCCGCCAAATTCAAACTGTAACATCGAAACACAGCTGCTGGGACCACAACGCGCAGCGGTCGGAGTATCCACTCAACATGGTACGGCGGACTTATGCGCAGCGTGCGAACGAGGCCGCCTGGGTTTGTTCAGTTCAGCTTATTAGTCCGGAGTCTTGATTCAATTTGATTGACAGGCAAGGCATGCTCACATGGAAAAGAGACGAGAAACAGAAGCTCAAGCATTGACGAGTGTGGACGGGAACCTGGATGGCCCGCCGCGAGCACGTCACATGTTAGCACCCAAACCACGACATCTACAAAGTACCAACAGTAAATTCTGGAACCCGACCAATCTCTAGACCCAACAAACCGTCTTGTCGTTCTTCAACCTCGCGCCGTGCCGCTCGTCATCCGATCATCGGGGAATTGTGGGTTGCGCCTGGCCGTGACCCAGAAAAACGTTTATCCTTATTTGGATTATTCGTTTTTCTTTTTAATTTCTTTGGAGGTGTCGGGGGGGGGGGGCGGGGTGTGTTCCCCGTGCACATCCACCGATATTCGTGGGGTCTCCTGACTACAACGCCTACCACACGGTCGGTACCTATCGTGGATTCCCGAGTACGAGAGCGTCGAGTGTGTGTGGTGTGGAGCCATCGAGTGCACCAAGCTTCTCAAAACTCATCATGGCTTGTTGGGCCTTGTCTCGAGGGGGCTTCGATCTGATGCAACAACAGTTCAACGGTCCTGTCAATACTGCGATACTCAGTACCTCGTCAAGGCACAACTCTTCTCCGAGGTGTGCCGGAGCCTTCGACTTTCGGCGTCTCGGTCGGTTCGACATATTCACATCTTCGCTTACCATCGCCGTGCCCTGCTCGTGTCGCGCTGTACATAGTACAAGTCGAACACCAAGACGGCACGAGCCTTGTTCTTCCCAATCACCTCTCACCATGTCTCGATGGCCCCGTCTGAGGCCCCAGACTCAGCCCTGTGCCAGGTCGCTAGACGAGGCTGTTTACATGCAGTACACTACGGTCCACCATACTCTACCTCTGCCATGTGATTTGCTGTTGCCTTGGCCAATTTCCATCCGTCACTCTGAACGGTGCTTCTTTTGCTGCCAGCGCGCTCTATTATGAGTCTCCGAGGTCACACGCTGACACGCCGGCCCACAAGACGATGGTGGTTGGAGAAAGGTCAGCATGTTTTGGCGACCATCTGTGAACGACAGTCCCCGCATCGTCCGTACTGGATGGAATCCGGAAGAGACGCCCATCGGGCCCGATTTCTGGCTGCCGAACACTCACGGTGCGTCAAGTTCAACCACCCAGACTCACGTCCCGGCCCGTTCTGGGCCATCTCGTGCCCTACAACCGCGCAGCGAAGAGCTTACAATCTTGGCTTGATTGAACCCAATTTACGCTCGGCGCATTATCTGCAGCTGTTGCGATCGTCCTCCTCGCGCGTCTGGGGTCGGTATCTCGCTTACAGGGCGAATACAATCGTGGCAGGGCTCAGTGTTCGTTTTCTTCTACCGACTAGGCAGGTCGTCCACTACTTTCTCCACAACTCATCTCTGTTTGACGCTGCTCGCTTGCTGCCTTTTCCCGACTATCACGTCAAGTTGACGGTCTTTTCTTCTTCTTTCTTGCTTGTAGACGATATACTTTGTGCTCCCACGTCACTCCTTTCCTTGCCTCCCGTGCGCATAATCACAGTCAGCATGGGTGACCAATTTGATCTCAGCATCGCCGTGATCGGTGCAGGTAAGATGATAATCCAATATCTTCATGCACCTCGCGCCTTACCGGAAAATCCACGTGGCTGATGTGGTGGATATGATAAAAAGGAATGGGTGGTTTGGGTTGCGCTCTCGCACTGGCCAAAAAGGGATTTAAAAACATCACCGTCTATGAAAATGCCCCGGACTTGGGCTTCGTTGGCGCTGGGATTCAGTTGGCCCCAAACATGGCGCGCATTCTTGATCGATTAGGTTGTTGGAAGGAGATCTACGCAACGGCCACGGACGTGAAGGAGACAAGTATTAGACGTGAGTCGCTGCCTTGCTCCGGCCAGAAGCCAGGTTTTGCGGTTGTCTGCCGGTGAATCGGCCATACACAGAGCTGACCTGGAGCATTCATCTTCCGGCAGAGGGCAGCACGAACGAGGAGCTGGCGCATGTCGATATGCCAGACATTGAAGAAAAGTACGGTTATCCACACTGCACAGGGCACAGAGCGAACCTCGCTGGCGGCATGTACGACGCGTGCAAGAAAGAGCCAGCCGTGGCCTTCAAACTAGGCCATGCGCTTGTCCGCATTGATTCCTTCACCCCAAGGCCCACATTCACCGTGAAGCCTCACAATGCGGAACCACATCAAGTCGAGGTGGACGTCATTCTCGCAGGCGATGGCATCAAATCACTTACACGGAACGCCATCCTCGACCACCTAGGCGAGGAATTCGGCGAGGCCGACACGGGACAGGCATGCTATCGGATCATGCTGGACCGTGCGGACATGGAATACGATCCGGAGATGAAGGCACTGATAGACTCTGACTGTGTAGTGCGATGGATCGGCGAGAAGCGCCACATCATCGCCTACCCCGTCGCCAACAAGACCATCTACAACATGTCGTCCGCCCAGCCCGACGTCAACTTCGCCAAGGGAGTGAGCTCCACATACACAACAACGGGCTCGAAGCCCGAGATGATGCATGTGTATCGAGACTTCTGCCCGCTCGTGCAGCGCATGCTGGCCCTCGTGCCGGACGGGGAGGTGGTCGAGTGGAAGCTGCGGCAGCACAAGCCCCTCTCGGCCTGGAGCGTGGGCTCCGTGGCGCTGCTCGGCGACGCGTGCCACCCCACGCTCCCGCACCTGTCGCAGGGCGCCGCCATGGCCATCGAGGACGGCGCGGTCCTCGCCGAGGTGCTGGGCCGGATCCCGGACCCGGGCCCGGAGGCGGTCGCCCGCGCGCTCCGGGCGTACGAGGTCATGCGCAAGGACCGGACCACGGCGCTCGTCGACATGGCGGCCTACTCGGGCCGGCAGCTGCACCTGGGCGAGGGCAAGGCGCGCGAGGAGCGGGACCGGCTGTTCCGGGAGCACCGGGAGAAGAAGGGCGGGGCGGTCCCGGACAAGTGGGCGAGCCCGGACGTGCAGAAGATGATCTACGGGCATGACTGCGTGAGCGACGCGGCGGAGAGGTTCGAGGAGGTCTTTGCTGGGCTGGGCAGGAGCCCGGATGGGTTGAAGCGTGACGCACCGGCGAATGGGAATGATACAGACGGGCTTGACGCAAGGTTGTAGTTGTTGATGGCTCTCCCCCGGCACTCGTGTCATCTCCCGACAGGCGCATATCAGGTGTATTTGGGAGCGTTCATTGTTTTTATCTGGCGTATCAACTCTCTAGAAACACACTGTAGCAGGATCAGGCTGGCTGGAATGCCCACTCAGGTCGGTGACGAAATAATGAATCAAAGATGACTCTGAACATGAACAATCTGCGCAATAGGTCAAGTACTTCATGTTGTATGATCCGCTGATGCAACAAACGTACTCGATTGATGGACGCAGCTGGACCCTGTTGTCCAGATTGTCTGGTCGACAGACAACAACAAATGGCCTTTGCAGAGAGAGCACCACTTAACCATGAAAAGTTACATAGTAGCCGTACCAGCGCATTGGCCTCCGAAGGCATTTCTAGCAAGGCTTACACAAGGTCAGCCTTGTAAAGTGCTCGGAGTTTACCCCAGAAACTATTTTCCTGGGATTTCCCTTTCGGAGTATCTCAGCAAAGTTTGGCCTTATTCAAAAGCAATTGCAGGATGAACTGGATGGTGAAATACAAACCGCCAAAACCATAATCCGAGGTTCAATCCCACTACCCACTATTTAAGGTTTTTTTTTTTTTTTTTTGCTGCCACAGGCCAACGGCAGAACGTCAAGATGCACTCCGTTATTGGGGAGGGAACGCATTGAATTGACGTTTGCAATCTCACGTCTATGCACGGTTGTACGGAGTGTCCCAGATTCGCGTCCAAGCCGTCTCACGTTCTATCACAAGCTATAAAATCAAAGTCAAAAACGATGGGGTATATGATCCCAGATCTCCATCACAACCAAATCGTGTGCTACTGAGAAAGAAAGAAAAAAAAGAAGAAAAAAGGGCGGGGGGGAGGGAAGGGGAAGAAAAAAAAAAGGAGATCTACCAATGCTGCGCTGAACTAAGGGCCTGTGCTGCCCGCCGACCTTCGACCGAATTTTGGAAATCAATCACGTCATCTCCGCTCCGTCATGCGCCCACCCAAGCAAGACGCGTGGCAGGCAGGGCAAACAAAGACTCTCACGACTCTGGGGTGTTGACCCGGGTCTTCTCCAACACGCCGCCGCCCTTGGCGCTCGAGAGCGCCTCGCCATCGTGGTGGTGCGTCGCGTAGTCGTCGTCCTCGGCAAGCTCCTCGAGCGTCTTACGCTTGGTCTCCTTGATCAGCAGCGTCGAGAAGACGCCGCACAGCATGAACAGCGAGTAGATCTCCAGCACGTGGTTGAGCCACGGGCTGGCGTTGGTCGAGGTCGCGCCGCGGGTGCGGAGAGGGGCGATGGCGCCTTGGCCTGAGATAGTCACAAAAGATTTAGTATGGTGCGATGCCTCTGGCATACCAAAACGACGTGGGTCTGAGGAGTCGGGGGAAGAAAAGGTGAAACTTACCGAGAATGGACCCGATCTTCCCAGACGCGGCGGAGATACCGTGTGAGGTCGACCTGTACCGCGTCGGGAAGCACTCGCCGGGCACGATAAAGGTAGTAGAATTAGGTCCAAAGTTGAAGAAGAATTGTGCGAGGACATAGATGGCCAGCAGACCATTCTCGCCCAGCTTGTCGTAGCCAAAACCCATGGCGATGAACAGAACCGTGAGGATGGCGAAGCCGCCTAGCTGGATGGCCTTCCGCCCAAGGGTATCGACGGTTGCGACGGTAACCCAGTAGCCCGGGACGGCGCCCGCGAGAACGATGATCAAGTTACCAATGGCCGTGTTGTACAGATACTCGTACGTCGTCTTGGCGCCCGAGGTAGAGTACCCGATGGCCTGCAGGATGGTCGCGTTGTTCAGCGAGAGGCCGTAGTAGGCGACGTCGAGGAAGAACCACGACAGCGCCGTGCCCGCGAGCAGCATCCCGTTCTTGGGCTTGGCGTAGTGGCGCAGGAAGTCGCCCACGCTGGCCTTGGGAACCTGCATGGTCTCGGCGGCGTTCTTGGCGGCGGCGATGCGCGCGGCCTCGTCGACGTGAGCCTCGCCGCGCTGGCCCGAGACGTAGTACTTGGCGTCCAGGTCGGCCTTCTCGACATCACGGGCGATGTCGAAGGTGTAGCGGGGCGTCTCGGGGATGGTTAGGCGGTAGTAGAGGGCAATGCAGCCGGGCACGGCGCCGAAGCCGATCAGCGTGCGCCACATCTTGTCCACGGCGACGGCGCACGCGCCCTCGCAGTTGGCGAGCTTGGTCGAGGACTCGAGCGAGCCCTTGAAGCCGACGGTGACGATGAGCATGATGATGGCCGCGCATAGCTGGCCGAGGCCCTGCATGGCGAAAACAGAGCCCATCATGGCGCCCCGCCATTTCGTCGTGGCGAACTCAGACGTGATAATGGAGGACAGAGGGTAGTCACCACCGATACCGATGCCCATGAGAACACGCCAAAAAATGATGACACCAATAATGTTCATCGACGGCGAGCCGCTGGAGAGGGCGTGCGCGAGGGTCGCGAAGATGATAACCATGAGTTCCAAGCCGTACATTCGCTTACGACCAACCTGGGTTAAGAACCAAGGGTCAGCCATGTTCCGCTGCTACGAAAGGCCCTTCGAACCAATGTCAAGTAACAGCCCAGATACGTACAATATCGGCCAAAGCACCGAAGCCGAATTGTCCAATGACAGTGCCGGCACTGGTGGCAAGCTTGATTGCGGTATCACTGTTGGTGGGCATTTTCCCCACGCCAGGGTAGTAAACAATGCCCAGCATGGTCGTCAGGAGGGATACGGCGAAGATGTCGTAGGAATCGGTGAAGAAACCGACACCGGCCACAAGAATGGCTCTCACGTGGTACCAGCCGAAGGGAGCCTTGTCGATCTCGGCGAGCGCAAGACGACGCCGCTCGTTGGGGTCTTGAATGTGGACCTTTGCATTCGGTTAGCAAGAGTAACACTGATCGTGTAGGCAGCGTGGAGTCGCAGCGTGGAGTCGATAACTTACAAAATCATTGTGAAAGTTGTAGAACGCCGCATTGCCTCCCGAGGTCTTGGAGGCCGTTGGGGCGGAGGACTCCTGGGGAGCGGACATTGTTGTAGTTGATGCTCTGGTCTCGTACGAGGTGAGATGTCGAAAATGGATGAATACCAAGATTATCCCAAGAGACTACTAAGGTCAAACTGCTTGGCTGACCTCAGGAAAGCGAATGGAAGAGAGCCTTTGAAGAGAGAGGGAGACACGACGCCAGTGTGCTGACACTGGTTTGCGGAGGATAAGCCTCGTAATTTAATACCTTGGCTGCTTGACCCAGCGGTAGGTGGGTACGTTACTTCTTATGGAAAGAGGGAAGATATTCCGCTCCCAACGAACACCCTGCATGTGCGAGGAACAGTCTTAGGCAGGGTAACCCTCCATTACGTTCCAGAGGCTGGCCCACTCGGGCAAATCTGGATTCTCGCACACGGGCTGGCAAAGCCTAGGATCATGCAATCCTTTTGGTTCCAGACGCAGCCGCATGCATCAATTAGGAGGCTCAGGCTACGCGTCGACGTAGTCGATCCGATTTAGGCTTACCTCGTAGCGTGTAAGTCGTTGCTGAAGATGCTGGTCGGTGGTTAGTCCCATGTAGATTGGAGGCTCATCTGGTTGATAGTCTCATCAAGCCACTCTGGTTCTCCGTCCAAGCTTTCGGGTACGATGGGGCCGTCTCGCGCGTAGGAAAGCTGGAGCCTGGCGGAGCTCCAAAAGCTTGTGTCGGTGCTAGAAAGAGACAAAGCATACCAGCCCTGCCTGTCAGCCTACTAGACCCGAGCCGGCAGCGCGAAGTTAGATCGCGAAATCGGAAACCCTATGTGCGTGCATGTGTGTGTGTGTGTGTGTGTGTGTGATAGATGGTGGCGGCCCCCCGACTGGCGATTGGACCGCCGTCCGATGTAGCATTCCCCTCCGCAGCCCTGTCCAAGTGGTAAACTTCAGCTCCTATTTGGCGACCCTCTTGCCGCGGGTTCGGCAAACATCAAACGTTGTAGAGACTAGACTGTGGAACAGATGCGTAATGGCTCAACTATGCCAATCAATTGAGCTGCCAGTATGCCACCGTCAGCAGCGGGTCACATCGCAGAGAGAGACAGGTTCAGGTGGCCCGGGGCTCTTTCGAAATACTGAGTATTCTGGCTGGCTCGGATAGGATTTGGGAAGGCCGGATCGCTCCACCGGTACCTTGGCAGATAGAACTCGGTCAGCTAGCTGGGAGAAACGGCTCCCAGTTGTTGCTACCACGTGCCAGTCCAAGGGCCAGCGTTGGTTGCTCAGTGCGGACTTTTGAAGAAGGGCCATTTGGACCACACAAAAGACTGATCACGCTAATCGATCCTGGGCCGGGAGTCAGCCCAAGAGAAAGACATCTGCGAGAAGCACCGATGCGCCGGTTGCGCCAAGGCGGCCAGTTATCGAACTGTTCGAATCGTTGGCCTCGTTCTCGAAGGACGTCGAACGACGCGAGGCTGAAAGAGGAGCGGACCGTTGGACCCATGCAAGCCATGCGCGCCACGTTGACCAGGGCCCTCCACCTCCCGCACCACTTGACGGGACTTGCGGGACCACGTTCTCGGCTCGAGCTCTGTCATTGGCTCAAAAACCACGACTGTTGAGGCTCTCTGATAGGTAAGATTGGATCCAGCTTAGTGCCCATATTGCAGGCGAACGACATGCCTTCACCGGCGCCATCGAATGTGGTGAATTTAGAGCCAACGAGTCCTAAGTTTGACACAGTCGTTTAAAGTCATGAAAACTTAGCCTATCTGGTGCCGAGGGCCAAGACGAACGATCGAAAATTTTGTCTTACCCTCGTCCAGGATTTGGCAAGGCTTGATTCATCGGGAAAGTCAAGTACCGGTACGACAGCATCAGCCAGCTGCCCAGGGCTGCCAGGCCAGACGTCCTGCCGCCTGCGGGCCTCGGTGTCGACGAGCTCCACGATCTTTGCAATATTGCGTACTCCCCGGGCTCGTATGATTGAAACCCTCGAGAAGACCCCTCGTGCACATCCTTGCCCTTGTGCCGCCGTGGTGCTCACGCCGAGTGGCCGCGACCCGAGAAGCTGCACAGTGCACGCGACACATGCAGATCTGCCACGCACTCTCTTCTTGTATTCGGCGCTAAATGCACGTCTCAGCGCACGAAAGAAAGAAAAAAACCCCTAGTGGTTTTCCACGTGGATGGAGTTTTCAATATTCCTACCTGACCAACTGCATTTCAGCGAGGGTCCACGTTCCCCTGTTCGTCCCAAGCTGTCGGATTTGCCTAGGCACCAAACCAGACGAAGCGCAACCATACTTTGAACTGCTAGTGCATGCGTTCTGGTGCATGACATCTCGCACGACTGGCAGGTTGGGTGACTTTCCTGCCTTCCCGGCGTCGATCAGCGATGTATTGTCACTTTGTGTCCCCTATTTCAGGTATAGTGCTCCCTGTCAACTGTCAGGACGTTCCCCGTATGACCACTAGTGAAGAAGGCAACGCTATGTCATGTCAACCGGTTGACGCGTTTTGCGCTGCTCTCCAATGAGGGCGTGCAAGTTGCGCTTCGTGCAGTCTGGCGTGAATTAAGTGCCTTGATGACCGAAGGGACATGCTAGGCTAGACATCCGCGCGGTGCCTTTTGACAAATCTGTGCGAAGGCTTCAAGCCTGGCGCCCAAAGCTGAAAGTCAGCGCGACGTGGGGTGATCCGCGAGCTCATGGTGGCAGTCGGCCACGTGCTGGTCAAGATGCCGGTCAAGATGCCACTGAGAAGTTTTGAAGCATATCAGACTTCAATCACCTTGTCGTCATCGTCCTCTTCCTCCTCATCATCTTCAATTTCCTGCACACGTGGCCCATCAACCGGTTCAACCTCATCATCCAGCATCAGCACCTGAACCAGTCGCTCACAAGCCACCCGCACGCCGTCGTCTTTGACACGTAGATGTGTCTCCCGAACGACGGGATAGACCTTGATCTCGCGCATGTGGTCACGGCCTTTCCTAGTCGTCGTGAAAATCATCAAAGTCTCCACGTGCGTCTTGACAATCGTTGGGTCGGTCTCTCGCTCCTTGTCTGGTGGCAACAATTGCAATTCCGGCAGCATCGATTTGGTGTCATCGGCATCGTAGTCTTCGCTGCCCATGATCGGCAATAATACGTGGGGGAGGATATGTATCTCATCCTTGGAGAAGAAGGAGGGATGTGACGCCACGTCAAAAGCAACATTCTTGATGGTGCTCGCCACACCTTTCCGTCGAATGTCGGACTTGTGCTCGGTGAAGACCTTCAGCTTGGTCAATGGTATGACACCGTCATACGTTTGCCTCGTGACGAAGTACTCCCTGACTTCGGGGTGTTTGGCCAGATCGGCAAAAAGATAAGCCAGGTAGTCGTACTCGGCGTCCTTGTTGTACGATCCGTCTGCTCCCTTGACGAAGAGATCAACTAGCTGGTTCAGCACCAGATCGTTCGATCCGAGCGCGTCCGGCGCTTTCTGTCTCCGATTCAAGATATTTTTGAGCCCATCGAACTTGGACAGGTTTGCTAGTAGCATTGCCAAAAGATTCGCATTGGGCTCGGACGGACTCTGCAAATAATTTCAGCCAAGCCGCCCGTGAGACACTTCAACCGACATACCCGCACACGAGGCCCAGGCATGGGTGTGAGTGAGTCGATAAACGAGCGAACATACCAGTATTCGGGCTAATATCACATCAAGAAATTTGTCATCTGTGGCTAGCGCCTTCAGGACCTCATCATCTGCGGCCAGATTCACGAGTATGGTCAAGGCATGCTGGGCAATTTGCTGCTCTCATTAGCCTTTCCCTTTTCTTCTTCTTTCTCCATGAGCTAAGTGGTTGCAGTACTCACTGGTCTGTCCTGTATCAAGACTTTGAGATTCCGGGTTGGTAGAGAGTCCTTGGCTTTGAAGATTGAGTGTTCTGATGTTGAGAATGGGACCAAGTTCTCGATAGCGACGGCTCGAATTTGAGGGTTTGGGCTGGCGATGAAGCCCACGAGCTGGTCTCAGATTAGACATTTTGAGCAATACATGACATTATCCTGCATGCACAAACCTCTTCGAGTTCTGTAGACATTGTGAAATTCTGAAATGTGGAACAAGATTGGATAGAAACTTGCACTGAGAAAGCATTGCCTTCGAATAATTACATGGTAGTTGGATGACTTTTTGGGTCAGCATGTGATTGGTGGGGCAAACGCAGCTCTTGGCAACGACTGCACACCCAGGCCTTTTTTTCGGCGGGGCTTATCGATAAGTCCAACGGCAGAACCCAAGTCGGTCAACAAAAAAGTTGTGGAATTTGAGACCAAAACTACAATCCGCGAGCTTTCCCATCATCCACCATTCCACGACCGCGACTATTGTTTGCGACTCGAAGCACCTCTTCCGACACTGTAGAGAGTGCATGAATACCTCCAAAATGCCAAAAGCCCCTACATCGCGAGACGGGCTCCGTCACAATCCCCTGGAGGCCGACATCCTCGGCGGCAGCGGCATCCTGCGATCGGGCAAGCCAGGCAGGAAGTCCAAATCGAAGACCGAAAAGGGCGAGGAGCACTACGTCAACGCGAAGCAGTCGGCAGCCATCCTGCAGCTCGGCCGAGAGCTTGCCGACGAGGACGAAGAGGGCAACGCCGTTGCCGAGCCGCAGAAGAGCGCATTCGACATCGATTCGAGGTTTGCGCCCGGCGAGGAGGAACACAGTGGGCGTGCCTCCGACGAGGACGAAGCATGGGGCGACGAGGATGAGGAAATTGAGCTCGACGAGGCCGATATAGCGCCTGAGGACCTGGCCACGTTCAGGAAGTTTATGTCCGCCGACCAGGAGGAGGATCCATTACTGAACGATGGCTTCTGGAATAGGAAGCCCGAGGCGGGCGAGGACCAACAGCAGGGAGGCACTAATTTGGCTGATCTGATCATGGAAAGAATTCAGCAGTTCGAGTCAAGTGGAGGGCAGGGCCAAGAAATGGGCGGTATGGACGACTATCCAGAGGAGGACCTGCCACCCAAGGTTATCGAAGTCTACGCAAAGTACGTCAGCTTCGACTACTTCCTTTACGCATTATAATAAATGGCACGATGCTGACGCTCGTACAGGTGTGGTATGATCCTGAGTCGGTGGAGGAGCGGACCACTGCCGAAGCCCATCAAGATCCTGCCGACGGTGCCTGACTGGGAAAGAATTATCGAAGTCGCACAGCCCGAAAATTGGACACCGAACTCCATCTATGCCGTCACGCGAATTTTCACATCCTCAAAACCCGCCGTGGTGCAGCGATGGCTCGAGATGGTCGTTCTGCCCCGGGTGCGGGACGACATCTACGAGAACAAGAAGCTGAACGTACACCTCTACAACTCCCTCAAGAAGAGTCTTTATAAGCCCTCGGCCTTCTTCAAGGGCGTCCTGTTCGCGATGATCGAATCCGGCACATGTACATTGCGCGAGGCTCACATCGTTTCCTCGGTTATGGCACGCGTCTCCATACCTGTCCTGCACTCCGCGGCAGGGCTGAAGGGTCTTTGCGATCTTGCTGCCCAGCAGGCCTCGAGTGGCGAGTCCGCAGGTGCCACCAATGTGTTTATTAAGACGCTGCTCGACAAGGGCTTGGCGCTGCCTTATCAGGTCATCGATGCACTGGTCTTCTTCTTCCTGCGGTTCAGGTCAATCGATCCTGCTGCTGTGCAGGAGGCCGAGGCACTATCCAGGCCTTCGTGGGACAAGATTGGGAAACAGCTGCCGGTTCTCTGGCACCAGTGTCTACTCAGCTTTGCGCAGAGGTATCGCAATGATATCAACGAGGATCAGCGAGAGGTTGGTAATCTGGAACACACAGTGCCTGTACGCACATGACTCTTTGCTAACATTTTCGCAGGCTCTGTTGGATCTGTTGCTTACACACGGTCACTCGTCCATCGGACCAGAGATCAGGAGAGAGCTGATTGCAGGTCGTGGCAGAGGTGTGCCAATCGAGGCACAGGGTCAGGCATTCGACGGAGACGACACGATGCAAGTGGATTGAGCTTATTGCTTCCGGACCTGTGGTCAAGGAGAGATACCCGCATCAAATATGAGTTTTGATGTCCTCCTCAAAAGGCAGAACCGCTAGACGGGAAGGCGTTCAGGGTGTTATATGGCATCAAAAAGGACGATGGAGATATATTTTGCACTTCCGAACTACTTGAACGAGGACCTTTACATGGCGTATTGTGTCGTCAAAATTAGCTTGAGGCTTCAATATACATCGCATGAACATTCTAGGCCCAAGGTGCTGGCTCCGGTTTACGATCAAAGGCGATGCTATTTGCAGCCTAGACAGTCCATCGTTAGTAGGGATGTAGGCAAGTGGTTCAGTTGTGATGCTGTGAGAGGGTAGCTTCTTGGCCAAATGCCACATGCATGTAGAGGCCTGAAGTGATGCGAACCTTTGAGGTTGGCATGCTGAACATGTATAAATATGGCATTTTTGAAGCCTCGTCGTTAAGTATCCCAGCATGTGCTCAATATTCTCTATTTCCTCAAATTTCCAATGGTTTCCCAAACTTCAGCAGGGGCGGTGAAAAAAAAAAAAAAAGGGGGGGGGGGGGGGGCAAACGGGTAAATGCCAACCCAGAAAAACGCGCACCACAATGTGGGGAAGGGCACATAAAACCGGCCCGACAACCCGCACCCCCCCCAGGGGCGGCGG